>JAKSZT010054341.1:1559227-1587131 GCA_026826555.1 Tolypeutes matacus | reverse complement strand
CTCTGGTCAGAGCATAAGGAGTTGCATCAAGCGATTTTAAGATACATTGGTGGAGTGAGTTTTATCTCTTCTTACACACATCCCCACACCAGCAAAGTCAGTCAAAAATGTATGTTTATCTACCAACCAGAATGAACCCCTTAGAGTCTATTTTTTAATATATTGCAAAAGTAAAACCATGTTCACTGAACAATAAACATTGTAGATGTTTTTCTCACTTGTTTCAAGTTAGAAATAAAAGAAAACTCTCTCCCTTTTTTTAAGATAACCGTTGTCTTCCTCAGTCAAAGGGGGTGAATTAAATCCTTCACTGTCGGTATCGCACTTACCTCCCTATTTTCATCCTCGGCTCTGAGTTTAGGGAAAGACACTTTTGCCTTTACTAGTTCATACAGGTGGCTGGTGTTTATATTCTTTGATGTTCCCTGCGAATCCCTACTCCTTGCTAAATGTGTGGGCTCCCCTCTGGCACCTTTCCTGAGGGACAAGCTCTGATTTGAGCAAACAGGCAAATAGCAGCAGCAGCTCTCAGCACTGAAGCAGCAGACGAGTGGAAGAATATGGCTTGATTTGGACTGACAAGGCAGCAAAACCATTGTGCAAAAAGCAGGGCCTGCAGTCACCGAAGTAGAGTTTTTACAGTAATAAAGGCTTGAATTGATGTACTCGATTTAAAAAAAAAAAAAAAAAAAAAAACTTGTCCCCTCTAGGGGATTCTTCTACTATCACTATTGCTTCTGTACACCCCACAGAGTCCCAAGTCTGTTACTTGGGGGAAAAAGACACTAGCATGTCATTTAGAAGAGAAAAGGCAAAGCTTCCAAAGGAACCCTACCAGGAGGCAGAACATTCTGGCACTGCCCACATCGCAGTCTCTTGAAAGACCAGGCTCTGTTTGGCTAGTGAAGATTCTAAGGTCGCTCTGCCCACTTTCGTGTTGTATTCATCAGGTCCACGCCAACTCCAGCCACATAAATCTTTTTCTGGAAGGGAGGTAATGGAGGAAGCGTCCTGCCTTCGCACCACCAGAACCCACAACCTGAGGGCAAACTGACCTCAACAGAGAAATCTGCACTGCTTCCCCTGCAGCAGGAAACCCCTGCCACTCTCCGCTCGTCACTGGAGCTGGGCTGGGTGGTTCAGATGCATAATGCATTATTACAACCACATCCTTTGTCCCTCAGTTAGGTGCCTAGTAACCCATTATGTGCAGCTCCTGACTTGCCAGTAATTCAGACCTTCACATTATGAAATCTCTAAAGACACGTCTCTGTAAGATAATAATGGCCAACATATGCCTTCCAAAGCCCAGGAATGGGAATGAAAAACAGAAAGAAAGAAGAGTTGTACATACAAAGTGAATTCCTTTAAAAGAAGAAAAAAAAAGAGACAGTAAGGGACAATTCCTCACAGTGCACAGTGACGTAGCTAAGCACAAGCTTCCTCTACCTGTCAATGTATAAAATCTCCAGCACTGGCTCCTTCAGGCTAAATTCTGCTGACTGAGGTTCTATCCTTTGACACAACCTCTGTCTGTAGACAGCGCGGTCAGCCCCAATAGCAATATCCGTGATATATTTTCAAGAGTTTCAGAACATTTTTAAATTCCCTGAATCCTTGAATAAGCTCTATGAAATCTTCCCTGTTATCTTTTCAGCCACTATAACCCCACGACAGATATCTCCAGGGATGATATGTTCAGTGTGAGAACAATTTCTTCCTGAAACATGTATCATTGTTGTGAGTTTTCAAAAGAAAATAACAGCTTGATACAGATGAAACCTATTATTAAAAGTAAAATAAATACAGTTCTCTCCCTCGTTCTGCCCAAGCTATATGTGAAACTCCTCGGAACAGGGTAAGACTCTGCTACCCTCGTTAGAGCGCAGCCATGTCCAGACAGAGTGAGCGATAGCCTCAGGCCATTCTAAGAGTCCGAAATTCAACTTCAAAGCTCGATGAGCCAATTTTGGGGAGCAGATGTGGCTCAAGCAGTTGAGCACCAGCTTCCCACATGAAAGGTCCCTGTTCAGTCCCCAGCGCCTCTTTTAAAAACAAAAACACAAACAAAAAGCAAACAAACAAAAAAATCAACTCAGGGGAGCCGATGTGGCTCAGTGGTTGAGTGCCAGCTTCCCACACATGAGGTCCAGGGTTCAATCCCCAGCCCCAGAGCCTCAAAAAAAAACCAATACAAAACAAAAAAAACACTTCAATGAAATCAATGAAAGGTGGAGCAAGCACAGTTCAGGGGTTGAGTATCTGCTTGTCATGTACAAGGTCCCGGGTTGCTTTGCCTACTTTAGTGTTTTATTCATCATTTCCTGGTACCTCTTTTTTTTTAAAAAAAAAAAAAAAAAAAAAAAACCTCATTGAAAGACCCACTTTTTAAAATAGCATATTTTAAAAATTGATCTAGTAATGTAAAAGTTCTTATAAGTCCCCTGAAGATAATAAAAGAGTATGTTACAATTAGCACTATGTATCTGAAAGACAGGAGAGGCTGCGAGACTAGTGCTTCAGGCATTTTTTTTTTTTTTTCATTATCAATGGTTTACAGTATAGTTTACAATTTAGATGATACAGTTTAATAAGTTTTGATGATATTTACCATGTCCTGTGTCCATTGCTGTAAGGTAATGAAAAACATTTCCCATGACCACTGAATACCCCATTTGATCTTTTCTGTCCCTTCCTCCCCATCCCCCTGGAGCACATGACACTTCCCTGTCTTGACTCACTGGATGACAAGATTCATAGTTACATGCCCTGGGTATTCCAACCTGCCCTTCCTAATCTACCCACCTGTCAACCTTACACCACCAGACCCAGTAATATCACTACCCATCTGTCCTATCCTTCCATATGCAACTATACTCTATCCCTTTACCATAGATTATGTCCATATGGGTGATGGCTCACAGCCTGCTCTTCTCTTTCTCTCCCTTGTTAACCTATCTTTCAGACAGTGGTCAGAGACTGTTCACTTTCTTTCCTTGCAGTGATATCCAGCATTCCTCTCCACCCGGTGTGCCTCGGGCTTTCTTCAGAGCCCCTTGAAGACTTTCCATCCGTTTCTATTAGGTTTTCTTTCACTGACATCACAAGGCAACGCAACTCCATTTCTTCAAGCCACACCTTAGTGTTTCTGCACAGGATATGAATCCTCATCACTTTATTTACTTGGTCCTATATTAACACATTTTCTTTTGAAACTTTGTGTCACATTTTTGTTTCACTTAACTTCCAAATTTCACTTCCAACAATGTGCACTTGTAGAGTGGTCTGTATCCAGAAACACTTCAATGCTTTCTGAGACATGAGTTCCAGGTAGTATTATGAAAATCAAAGCCAAATACGGATACAAAGAAACATGTTGCATTTGTCTCATATTTCTTCCTCTCTGCCACATTCTGTCACCAGAATGTGAGACATTTGTGGACATTTGTGGTTGCTTTAAGATCATGCAATGAGTGGAGAACATAGTGTGGAAAACGGTGTAGAGACTGCAATAATAGATCGATGTATGTGATTGATCCTACCATTAACAAACAAGGATAGAATTCTTATCCTAGTCAGACTTTGATGACCCTGGAAGGAAATGAGGTAAGGAAAATAGTGACTCCAAATTTAGCCAATGCACATCAGTTTATAGGACAGGAAAGAAGCTCCCTCTGGTCATTACAGCAAAAGTGTGTCCTAAGTAAGGAAAAGGATCAGGATCATCAGTCTTGAGAAGAAGGTGTAGCAGACAGGATGTGGTCAAGGTGTCTTACAGCTCACAGAAGGCCTAGGAGGTCAGAACAGGGTAATTGCAATGACTTCTGATAATAGTTACCCTGAGCTAGGACAAACTTCACAGGCTAACAGCACTGTCCTCACCTCTGACACCAGCAGCAAGTGGAGGGGTTCCCAGGGCCACCTTCCCTTCTGACCAAGTATTCAGGGGTCCTCACTATACTCTCAGGTTCAATAATTTGCTATAGTGCTATACTTACAATTACAGTTTTATTACAACAAAAAGGATAAAAATCAGAACCAGCCTAAAGAAGAGACACATAGAGCAAAGTCTGGGAAAGTTCCAAATGCAAGACTTCTATTATCTTCTCCCCTTGGAATCAGGATATGCCGTTCTCCTAGCACATCCATATGTGATGACACATAGAGTGTTGTCAACCACAGAAGCTTGTCCAGACTCCAGTGTCCAGAGCTGTTATTGAAGCTTCCTTCCATAAGAATGATTGACTGAATCGCTGGCCAAGTGGTTGAACTCAATCTCAAAGACTCCTTGGTCTCCAGGGAGGTCAGGCTGATATTTCCTGGCTCAAAGTCCCAACCCAGGAATCACATGGTCGGTCATTCTGTCATGAGAAGCCCCATCTTGAGGTTACTGATGGGGTTGGCCCCATCCTGAGGCTTCTCCCAACATAAGCTATCAGGTATGGTTTGTGGGCTTGGGTGGGGAGGACAGGGGAGACCATGTGTAACAACGATATTCCCATCACCCAAGAAATTCCAGAGGTTTAGAGGTGACCTCCCAGGAGCCAGTACAAAGGCCAGATTTCTCTTTGGATAAAGTTAATTCTTCACTACACAGTTTATGTTCCATGAGAATTGAAACACATGGCTTCATAAATGGAATTCAGTGTAAGATCAGCAGATAAAGCAGAAAGTTAAATCAACTACCATAAGTTGTAGTCTGAAGAGCATTTAAGGAAGGTTTTGGGACCTGGGCCTAAGATATACAGCAGGGACTTTTCCCACTGCTGTTCCAATGAAAATTATAGCAACCTAGGTTGCTCAGGAATTTCTGGTCAGATCCTATTCTAGAAGAATATGATATGATGATTTATGGAGGCATTTTAAGGCATGTGCAGTTGCTAAAGATGTGTGTGCCTTTATCTCCTGAGGAATATTCCATTATCTAGTTGGGTGAAAGCACTGCAGCTTCTGAAAATACCTAGGTTGGAGGGTATCCAAAAGGGATAAACTTTTGGAGTTTGACTTCCTTGAAATTTAACCCATAATTCACATTGACTCTTATTTCTGCTGCTACTAAATTTGTTACTCATTTCTCTCACTCTTTAATTAAGTGCATTTGTCTTGCAAATTACAGGCAAGAAGTGGTGTGTTCCTCACTGCTCCCCTTGGTCCCAGGGATCCTCCCCTGCCCCCAGGCTCTCATCTGGGTGTCGCTCTTTCTGTGCACCAAGAAGGACTGAGCCAGGAAGGGGACCCAGACATCTCTGGGTAATAAAACCAAACCACTGGAAACAGAAGGCTGAGAGCAAAGGGAAAGACTGGAGAGGCAGCATAATGCCAATATAAGGCAGCCTCAGGAGCATGAGTGCCTTACAAGTCTAAACATCCCATGAAACCTCCGTCATATTATAAATGAGTGTGTTCTGATTCAAAAGCAGATCTCCAAGTCCTTTTCAGAGGTTTCCAAAGGAAATAAACAGGTCAAAAGTAAGTTCTAAGTTCCGTTCTCCACAATCCCTGACACGGTGCAGAAACTCAATAATGAATTTCAGCTAAACATTAATTAATTAATTGATGACAGATGAGCCAGGTGTTAAACATAATAAACCATTTCAAGTTTCTACACAGCAAAATCAGTATAACTGATTTAAAATCTTATCTATTTGAATGTTTCTAAATATCACTTTCTGCAAAATAGGTAGAAAGTAAAAGGCCAACTTTATCCAGCACAGAATAATCTTGTAAGAGCTGTTCGTAAAGGAGGCTATTTAAGTGAATAGAAGAAGGAAACTTCAAGCATATAAATAAGTGAGCTATAAAACTCCTTTGTGTGTTTTTAAAGTAGGTCAGGGTAGAATACAGTACTGTTTTTTCGCCTTTGCCTACTAAAGCATGACAAGAAAGAATAAAGAGGCAGAGAGTAAAGAACAAGGAAGATCAAATGGGCACTTTTCCTCTGAAATGTAATAACTAGTCATAAGTAGTAATTAATATAAATGAAAACTTACAAAGGAATAAAAGTATCACGCAGAGATGAATTGAAGACAAGAATGACAACTATCAAGACTGGAATTTGTGTCCTGAAAGGTCAAGTGAAGAAACACCTCAAAATATAGAGAAAAAACACAAAAAGAAAGAAACGATGGGGTCCAGGAGAACTACTGTGCAAATAACAGGAGTTCCAGCCCACTTCTAGATTCACCCCCTGAACCTACTACCCCTGTTCCCCTCCCATCTCGCTTAATGGCAATTCTCTCCTTCTTATTGTTAAGACCAAAATTCTAAAATCTTGCTTGCCTCCTTTCTTTCTTGTACCCTACATGGAATTCATCAGCAAATCCTATCCCATCTACCTTCAAAATCCTTTAAGTTCGGAACCTGACAACTTGTTGGCAACTCAGCTGCTGTAACCCACTGTTATCTATTGCCTGGATACCTGGATAGCTTGCTGTCTCCCTGCTTCCACCATGGCCAACATACAGTTTATTCTCAACCCACCAGACAGTGTTACATCAGTCTAGATAAAATCTTATGACATTGCAATGACCTACAGGGCCCGAAACAATCTGGAAGTTGTAATTTTTCTGAAATCACCCCCTACCACTCTCCATATCCCACCTCACTCGAGGTGTTCCAGACCCACTGGCCTACTCAGTATTCCTTAAACACTCTGGACATACTCCCAGCCTTGGGGCTATTACACAGGTGGCTCCTTTTGGCCGGAATCTCCTAGAGAGGTCAAGAATCTATAAATCTCATAAGAATGAGAAGTGCTCTCTTCTTGCACCGACTGGACTCTTCATCTCATGCAGGTGTATCACAGATGGTTGAGATGCTCTGCAGCTACCAGAGAAACCCATCCCATCCTATGTATGTAACTGTCTGGTAAGCTTCAGGATTCCTTGTCATCAAAAGAAGCTCACATCCTTCAGCTCTGTTGGTGTCTCTGTGTCAACCACTTAATTGTCCTGTTATAACACACTGGATTGGTCAAATCAACCATGTTCTTCATTTCCTCAGAAGTGACATAAAAGTATCACATATTACAAATGTGATGAAAGTCCAAAGAAAAATATTTAAAGGTATAATCCCCAAAGAGAAGGGGAAAAAAACAGAAAAATCAGAAAGAAAGATGAGTAATGAGTCAGATTTTACAATATTAAAGTATTTATATTTGAAACTTTGAAATAATGATCTTATTTTACAACTGTTTTAAAAAACTTTTACCCTTTAAAAGTTTTGGAAATGTATTAACATCTCAGAGTCAAAGTTTTGGAAAATTGCATTACCTTACTTTGCTTTATTGGGAGGAGGGGTAAATTTGTCTTCTCAGACATTTTTAAGTGCCAGATAATCTTCAGAGTAGATTATTTTTGAAAGCTAATTTTTAAAAAGATTACAATTAAATTGCATATCACAATTTACAGAGAACTTTCCTATATATTATACCAGTTCAAAATATCACCCAGCCACAGGAGGTTAATTTCTTACATAATGTGAATCAAAACTTAATAATATTAGAATAGATCAGAAATAAATTGAAAATATTTAGTGAAATAATAAGGCTGTCAGATAAGTAGCTATTTCAGAGTAACATACTACTTGCAAATTCTACAATAATCATTTTATTATTTAAATAATCACCATTGGTTGTTTTAATTGTATATATTCCTTATTTATTTTTAGTTCTGTTGACAGAAGATTGACTGTTAAAAGCTAATTCACTTAACGCATTATCCTTATTCGATTTAGCCATGACTTTTTTTCATTTAATACAAAGTATTATGCATTCTTTTATATTTCTTTCCATTCTGAGTAGCCATTTTTATTCTGCCTCAAACTAGAATATTGAAGTAATGGATTAGATAAACAGGGTGATATTTTCTAACAAATTTCCTCATTAAATGAACCAGGTACAGTACATACGTCACTGGCCAAGGACCATTTCTTTCATTTCTCTTCCAGCTTGTTTACGTATCCTTGTAGCACTTGACAGTCTCAAGAACTGAGTTTGAACTGGTATTTTTCTGAATGCCCACAAGCTGCATCGCCATCAACAACATACCATCCAATAATGCCAACCGCTGATTAACTAACATGAAAAATTCAGCACATGAGGACATTTGTATGTCCTCTTTCTCTCCCTTAAGCAGCTCTTTTTCAAAGTTTTGCCTGGAAAATGGAAACGAGCCAGACAGAAGTTAACAACATGCTTCTAATGATGAACACATGTGTAATAAGAATGTCTAAATGTCTTTTTGACTTTTGTTTCTGGAACTGACGCAGTTCAAAGTCATCTGTGCCACTGCGGTGTGCTGGTCTACCTAAGACTGCCGAGGGCTATTTGTCATGCAATTCTTTCCTACCCAGGATGTGACTGGTTTTGCAATTGTGGATTTTGTCTTTTTGTTTTGATTCACGGATAGTTAAGACACGACAGTGAGCTGGAAAGGAAGACGATGGTACTTGTGACAGCCCTCGTTTATATCCATACTTGAAGCATAAACATCCATAAATCACCAAAATACTATAACCACCAAACTGATGAATTCAGCCTTAAAACACCAATGTCCCCGTGGCTGCCTATGGATGGTTAACTAATAAGAAAATGTCACCTATGAAAGAGAAGAAAAACAGAAACAAAACAGAGACTTTCTAGCATGTAGGGAAGAAAATAAGGTAAGATAAAGAAGGAGATAAATTTGAAAAGATTTCTCTTTTTCCTATAATTTAAGAAATATTAGCAAAGCCAAATAACCTTCAGAGTAAATTACTTCCAAAAACTTCTAATCTTAATAGCAAAATGGCATAAATGAATTGCACTTAACAGCTGACAAAGGGTTTGTCACATTTTATGCCACTTAATATTTTGCAGCACATTAGGGTATTTTTATATGAAGAAAAAATACTACAGTATGTCAGCAAATTCAGAGGTAAATTGAAAATTATTTTGGTAAAATGTTAATGATGCTAACATGTAGCTATAACTATTTTAAAGATAAGGTTGCTTTTATTCTTACATAAAATAATTAGAAGAGGTCTAAGAATCATTTAACATTTAATATTTAAACATAAGGATGGGAAACTAAGGGTAAAGGAAATACATGAGGCAAGAAAATATACAAACATACTTTAGTTTCAAGTACCTATAAATAACCTATAAGGCTCTGTAAAGGATACACAGAAGTATAAGATACTCTGTCTCTGTGTTTCTGCCTGTCAGAGTCTTAACTGGAGAAAAAGGACTCACAAACAAATAACCAAATATCGATCCTCCTATGTCAGGGCTACTTTACTGACACCACCAGATTTCAGAGGAGGGACCAACTTCTAACTGTGGTTTTGGTAGAAGGCTTTAAAGAAAAAGGTCTGTGGACCTAGCAAATTACTCTGTTTTTCTGCAACTAAGTTCAGAAACAGTAAATAGACAGGAAAAACAGAGGGAGATCAAAAGGGAATTTTTACTGTCAGTAAAGCTAAAGTCTAAGCTCTCCTATGGTTTATGGAATGATATCAACCAGCTACCAAATTCCACACACCAAACTTAGACATATTTGCAGAGCCACCCACAGGCAGCACCAAACAACCACAAGCCTGGTTTGACACGGGGAGAAAAACAGATGGTGTTTCTGAGGAACAGATATCACCCACAAAGAAGAAAGAGGAGGACAGCTGAGCTACATATGCTCAGGTCTTCTTTCCAAAAATTACCCATTAGAATTCATCCCTTCACCTCCAGGTAGGAAGGAAGGACTAGGAAAAGAGCCCAAGCCCATTAAACTAATGTATATCCCTCCACACGCAAAGATATATCAGAAGTGGGTAAAAACTTTCCCCACATAAGATAAGAGTCACATAAGAAAATGGTTTTAGGGTAAACTATACCTTGAATATCAGGACTTTATCATGTAAAAAAAAAATGGGTAGTCATTACATTTGAGTAAAGAGTTTGTTATTCTTACATTGTTTCATTTAACTTTTGAGCATGTACATATACAATGCACTGGACCATGTTCTTGGAATATCAAGTTGAAAATTAGTGTGGGAAACAGAAAAGAATGAATAACTATCATACCACGTAAAAACCATCTTGGTTGTATGTGTATGGACACTAATAGTAGGATACACATAGTATAAACTATGTGTCAATAGGGCTCCAGAATACTAGCAAGATATGAGAAGCAGAGATCAGTTCTGCCTGGGAAGATCAAGAAAGCTGTCCAGAGGAGGAGACGTTAAAGCTGTGATAAGGATAAGTTTGATATCAGCAGCTGGAAGAAAAGCAGGGAAAGGCATTTCATGGAGAAGGAATGATGTAGCTAGAGAAATAAATACAGTGTAATAGATGTGTTCAAAGTGAACTGGAGGAGAAAGATGCGGCTACAGGCAGGGATGCCAGCAAGGGGGCTAATAAAATAGTTCACGCCTGAAGGTTAAAGGATTTGCACTAGATATAGGAGTTAGAGTGTGTCAATGAATGAGAAACATTTATGAAGAAAGAATTCACAGATTAAGCTTATCATTATTATTTCATTTTCCTATTAATTGTATTTGGTTATTATATGGGCTTCATCTTCAGGGAAGGTTTGGGTCACAGAAGGGTTACAATGGGGGCTGCAGAGGATCACTGGTTGGGGGTGTCTGGGATGGAGGAGTCATGGGAGTAAGTTCACCTGAATATACATGAAAAATATACAAAATTGTTCAAATGATCGAGGGATGGGGCATGGTCACGGTGGGTGGACAATCACTCAGTAAATGAGGGAATCTGAATTCCCAGCCTGGAGAGCTCTGCCACATTCTCCAAGGGAGCAGCAACAGTCCCCTGAGTTCAGGGACAGTGTCAGGCAAAAGATGATGGCCCACTGATGGGTTCTTGTTATTGATGACTAGCCTTATGAGTCTTTGCTCTTGTAACTGAAACTTAGCCTGCTGTTATGGGGTGCCTAAGGGTTGCCACCTGAAAGCCTCCTTGTTGCTCAAATGTGGCCTCTCTCTAAGCCAAACTCAGTATATGAATGCATTACCTCCCCCCCAATGTAGGACATGACTCCCGGGGATGAGCCTCCCTGGCTACGAGGGATTAATACCAAGTGCCAGCTGGCAACACAATTGGAAAAATACCTTGAATAAAACAGGGAAACAGTAAAGAGAAATGAGTTCATGTAGCTAAGAGACTTCAAAGAGAGTCAGGAGGTCATCCCAGAGGTAATGCTTAAGCACACCTTAGTAGGATCTCATAGAACACCAAAGTGGATATCACCCCACACAGGGGGGCTCCTGAGGGCTCTGGAGACACCTAGGTCCTATATAAGGGGGGATAGCCCCAGAGATTGATGCCTTATCAGTGGTCTCTACTTTGGAATCTGTGCTCCTGAGAGTGACAGAGTTGGACTCAAATAAGTCCTCCCTGCACATGGTTCATCAGTCCCTTCTATTAAAACGTTATGTGATGCTGGAGTTTGTAGGTATACTTCCAGAGACTGGAACCTTTGGCCTACCCATGTGCCAGCTGTGCCTGGAATCTCAGTGGAGCTGCAACTCCTACCCTACAGCTCAATGGACTCATCCAAGTCACCTGGCAAGGAGACGAAGATGGGTAACGGCCATCCCAGGGAATGGAGAGGGCCTGCATCTGCAGGCAGGATCATCCCACCCACCGTATCCATGGGATATAAGCCCTCTCTCACTTGGAGGTGGAGTGGACATCACCATCCCAGTCCCCTCAGGATTGAGGGAAGAAATATGGACTAGAGTGACTTAATGGTATTCTGTTGTAGACATATTGTGATTCTAGCAATGGAAGAAATTATAACAATGAGGTGGAGCCGGGGGCCACTGGACATTTTCGGGGCAGGGAGGGGATGTGTAGTTGAAATACAGGGGCTTTTTCGGGACTTGGGGGTTGTCCTGAGTGCTGTTGTGGCGACGGATGTAGGCCATTTTAAATCAGCATATACCATTCAGAACTATGTGGGAGAGAGTGTGCTCTACGATGTGAACTGGGTCTATATTTGGTGGCAAGGCCCCAGGATGTGTATATCCATTAAGGGTGATGAGCCACACTGATGAAGGATGTTTGTGTGGGATGTGGTGGGAGGTGTGGGAGGTGGGGAACATGGGAATCCCTGTAATTTCTGTGTAATATTTAGGTAATCTAAGCACCTTTTTAAAATATATATATATATGCATAAAAATAACATTTATGTAAGCAAATACACATATATGCATATATATTTATATATCATTTTACAAATATTGGTATGTATTGTGAAAATTTTGTTTTTTGTTTATTATTACTATTGGAATAATGAAAGTGCTCTGGGAGTGATTGGGGTGATGAATACAGAAACGTGATTACACTGAATACCATAGATTGTACTCTTTGGATGGATTTATGCTTTATTAATATATATCAATAACATTGAAAAATGCTTAAGAAAAGAAAAATATGCATGTACAAAATAAAATAGAGAGATGGAAATGAAATATCACAGGGGAAGCTTAGAGAGATTGAGAGGTGAATATTAAGGGATACAGTTATTTGTCTGGTGTTTTATTATTACTATTAATATTGGAATAATGAAAATACTCTAATGGTGATTGAATTGGTGAGTGCACAACTATATGATTATACCAAATACCATTGATTGTACATGCTGGATAGACTGTATGCTTTTTAAATATGTATCAATAAAACTTATTAAAATTAAAAATTAAAAAAATTTAAAAATAAAATAAATAAAAAATTTAAAAAAAAAGAATTCACAGAGTGGAATTGGAGGAAGGAGAGAGTTCAAGAAATAAGAGGAGGAAGAGTAACTGAGATTTCAAGACTAGATGATGAGGGAAAACATCCTTTGCCTTGAGATTAGATAAGCTTTCTAGACGAAATTTATTTTATTAGTCAGGGTTCTCCAGGGAAACAGAACCAACAGGAGATATCAATAAATAGTATAAATTTTATAAAATTGGCTTATGCAACTATGGAGATGCACAAGTCCAAATCCTGTAGGAGAGGCTGCAAGCTGGGAACTCTGAAGAAGGTTTTCAATTAATTCTCCAGGAGGAGCTGGCTGGCTGAAGTAGAGATGAAAATTCTTTCTCTTTTGACTGCTGAAATCATCACTTCTCCCTTTAAGTCCTTCAACAGAATGGATGAGACATCTCTTATTGCTGACGGCAATCTCCTTAGTTCATTGTAGATGTCATCAGCCATAGATGCAATCAACTTACTGATGACTTAAGTCCATGGAATGTCCTTATGATACAGTTAGGCCAGAGCTTGCTTGACCAAACACCTGGGCACCATTACTTGGCCAATGTGACACATAAGCCTAACCATCACAGGTTTTATTGCATGGCTGGATAGAAATGGCTTGAAAATAAAAAATGATAAACTGTTACTGTGCATAAAGTCTGGCAAAGAGATTAGAAAACTCTAAAACTCAGAGTTTTAGAAAACTCGGTTTCAGAGAAGTTAGCTCACCAGCAACTAGAACACATAAATTGGGTTCAATACTTGCCTATGCTCTCAGGAAGTCAATAGCATGTCATTCTCATGAATAAACATAGATTCTCCTATGCTATTTGGTCAAGAGTCCTCTAGTTTAAAAGGCTGGGGCTGGCAGGAGGGATCACCCAATTCCCATCCTTGATGGAGCTCAGAATTACCCATCTCTGCTATCAACTGTGAGGATAAAGGAGGGAGATTTTTCCATCCGTGCCTGGGAGCCATCCTTTCCTCATTTTTATCACTTTCCCGGCTCTGATTACCCCTGTCTGACTACCATCAGTTCAATATCAGTATCCTCCAAAGAGATTTTAGGAAACATATTACATGCTCTGGAGGGAAATCTCACATCCATTCTTATACTCCTCAGCTGGCTTGGCAGAGGTACAAAATCTTTAACATTTCCCTCAGACTCGTCCACATTATTATTTCCTTTTGATACAAATGCAAGCTCTCAGAGTACCTGTTTCCTCCGGATCTATTTTGCTTCCAAGCTCCACTGTCAGCCTAGATGTTGATATTATTCTCTTTTTAAGGCTACAGATATTTCTCTTTTGAACTTCTAGACATAACCAGTATCTCTGAGGTCATTTTCCTTCCAAAAATTTAGCAGATACCCTAATGCTATCTTCTAGAAATGGTCTTTCCCATATTCGTTTGGTCATCATCTTGGGCCCTGCCTACCCCTGTCAGTCTTTTCCCCTGAGTTCTGAACCTGAACATTTTGGATTTTTCTTACTTGAGTTTCCCTGCCTTATGTCACAGGATCTTCTAAAGACTGTGTCTGTAACCTCAGTATGTTGGGTCAGAATATCAGGATTCTCCTATGTGGAAGGAAATATAAGAAACTGGAAAGAGCAGTTTCCTCCAGTAAGAGAAGTGGGGACAGGGGGAAACAAAGGGAGATAGACTTATTCTTTACTGAGTGTGGTTTGTCCTGTTTCTTTTTTTATTTTTTGCTGTGTGCACAGGCAAGCTTGCAAAATCAATTATTGAAATAGAAAGAGCATATATAGAACCTTTAGAGCTGGTTCTGCTACCCTCCCCTATTTTCCTCCCAGGACAAAACATTTTCTATTTTAAAAAGTCTTCACAGTTACCAATTATAATTCCCAAACCTTATCATGGGAAAGAAGAAACGGGCCTTGGTTGACCCTTTCTCACCCCATTAATCCTAATAGAAATCCCAAATGCACAACCTTCTAAGAAAAGTGTGAGTATTTAGACTTTCTAGTGAAGAGACAACTTTCCAGAAAGATTTAGTCACTCCCCCAAGGGCACACAGATAACAAACACTGAAAATGGAAATGGAATATTCACACGGCTTCTAAATTCCTGTTTTGCTTTGTTTTATTTTTCTTTTAATACCCTCCATGGAGTTTGGCTTCCCTTCACATAAGCACCTTTTCATAACACTCTTTTTCAGAAATTTTGAATGCGCTTTTTCATGCTAACACTCCTCATCCTCCTGAAGCAGTTGATGTTTTGGCAATGCTGTCTTGTTCCTCACCATAATCTCTTAGGAAGAAGGGTATTTTGCCACAGACATAATATTTTGCTTTTCCTTTATGCTGGACTTCTAGTGGAAGCATATTTTCTTCTCTTCCTCTAAACAGGGATTTGTTTTTCAACCTTGGTACTATGCACATTTTGGGCCAGATAAGCCTTTGTTGAAGTTCTTGGGGAGAAGCCACCCTGTACATTTTAGGCTGTTTAGCAGTATAGTGGCCTTGACCACTAAACGCCAGGAGCCCATTAGCACTTCTCCACTCCCACCCGCACCCAGTTGTGACCATCAGAAATGTCTCGACGGATAAGGATGTGGCTCGACCAGTTGGGCGCCCGCCTACCACATGGGAGGTCCCGGTGCCTCCTAAAAAAGCCCAGCAGATGCCTGCACTCACCACAACAAGCTAGACCCCGACGCACCGCAACGAGCTAGATGCCACACCCGCCGCAGTGAGCTAAACAAAAAGATGCCACAAGCTAGCAGACACCCAGCCTGGGGAGCGGGTGTGGCTCAGGCCATTGGGCACTTATCCCTCGTGTGGGAGGTCCCAGGTTTGGTTCCCGGTGCCTCCTGGAGAAGGTGAGCAATGAGCAGACAGACGAGAGAACCATCTAGGGCAGGGGTGGGGAGGAGATAAATAGAAATAAACTGAGTAAATAAATAAATCTTTTTAAAAAGAAATGTCTCCAGGCATTGCCGATTGTCCCCTGGGGGACAAAGCTGCCCTAGATCAGGTGTTCTTAAGCAGGGATACGTGAGCTTGCATTGAAATTCAAAAAAAAACATTACTCTTTGGGGGGACATGTTGGTGCAGGTGTGATACATTTATTAAATAAGGCACAGTATAGTGTGGACTTAGTAAGGGGCCTGTGATTTTCACCTGACTGGCAAAGGGGTCCGTGGGACAAAAATGGTTAAGAACCGCTGCCCTAGATTGAGGACCACTGCTTTAGAGAAAGATTGAACAAAAACTTAAGCCTCTTAGCCGGTGATGCTGGATGTAAAGCAAACAAAATTTGTGGTCACCAAAATAACATGCCATTGGGGAGCGGGTGTAGCTCACAGTTCTGTGGTTGAGCACCTGCTTCCCATGGATGAGGTCCCTGGTTCAATCCCCAATACCTACTAAAAAAGCAAATAAATAAAAATAACATGCCCGATGCCATCAGACGAAATGCTCCCAGGATGGGTATTATACGCTTTGAACAGCTGAGGAAAATCTAAGTATCTTGCTCAAGCTCCAAAATTATTATGTGTTTGGAATGAAATTCTAACTCCAATCTGACCAACTCCAAATTCCAGGCTTTCACTGCTAATTATAATATAAGGTGGTGATGCTCTGTAATAGAAAACTATCTATTCGCATTATTTTAAAAATGTATTTATAGCAGCCACATAGCTACACAAAATGTTAGAAGTTGTCATGTTGCAGACATATCAATCAGTGCAACACTAAAATACCAAAGTGTCAGAAATGTCTATTTTTTGTTTTCTTAATTTTTTATTTCATAATTTCTGAGCTATTTTAAATAAGTTCTAGAGTTGCAATACAGAAGCTTTGTTTCATATTATCTTTTCTTTCCGAACTGTTCATCACCAGAAATCTGAGAGCGGGTAAATAATACCCTCTGGGAGGACTAGCATTCATCTATGTTTCTTGGAAAGAAATGACACTTTTTCTTCTCAGTACACAATAAAAGAAAACACTTATACTAGGTGTTGGGTTGGCAACCGTGGGGAGTATTTAACCATATTTTCCCTCAATTGGTTTATTCTGAATTAGCAGAGGCTAGGAGATATCATGAAAAAAAAAAAAAAAAAAAACGAATTCTCTCCAAACTGATACTTAATTTGTTTATGCCAGGGGAAGAAACAGAAGCGATTCCAGAGGCAGCTCTGAGAGAACGTCCTCCCTGAATGCTAGTTGCTCCCATCAGCTGCTCCTCGCGTTGGCAGAGCCCCAGGTGGGCTTACCAGCTGCCTGAGACAGCTGTCACCGTGTCTCCAGTGCCTCGCCTTGTCCAGGGAACTGCCCCTCTCCGACTGGACAGGGATAAGTTTCTCACACCGCCACTAAAAACAGTACCTAACCACCTCGGCTGAGACTCCCGAGGATCACAGTAGTTGATCTATGCATCTTCCGAGAAAAATGATTTCTAATGTTGTAAGACTGTTTTCGAAATGCATAGGGAGGCTGGTCTCTGTAATACCTGAGAAGTGACTGCCCCCTCATATGCCTTCAGCTCTGCACAGATTCCCTTCCAAGGAAAGCCCTCAGGCCCGCCCTTTGCCTCTCAGGGCAGAAAACCCTCAGGCCCCCCCTTTGCCACTGGCCTTGTAGGCGCAGCTCTCCTGACAGCTAGCTTTGTTGCATCTCAGTTACTAGCAGACACCAATAACCCCAATTTTCCTTTATATATCCTCTGTAAAGATTTTTTGCATACAGACAAATCAAGTCGTAAGAACATCCCCGCATAACCCACAAGTTTGTCAAGGAATCATATTCAACTCTTACAGGGAAGAATCAAACGTTTGTGGCTTTATATCAGGTAAGTCCCTCTCTTCACCCTGAAATCCTTGCTTGGATAAAGCTACCCCTCTCACCATTTGAGGGGAGTTGAAAACAATAGAGAAGCTCTAGCAAGACCCCAAATAACTAAAGCACCACTTTGCAATAAAACACTTTATGCCAAATTTTAGTACAATATCCTGGGACAAGACAAAAACCTCCATTTTTTCTAATCATTTGTTTTTGCAGAGCACGCAAGAGAAAGCGGAAGAAAAGTGATTGTCATGAAGATTCAGAGAGGAAACACAAAGCCAAATCCAAGCATCTATAGCCAAGTTGATTCAGATCCTGTTTTAAATGAATGGTATTATAAATTTTTTAAAAATCAAATGCAGCCACTTTGGAAATGTTTGTCAATTACTCAAAATGCTGAATGGAGAGTTACCATATGACCCAGAAATCCCACTCATAAGTATATATCCAAGAGAAAAGAAGACGTAAGTCCACAAAAATACTTGTATATGAATGTTCATGTGGTATCACTCATAATAGACAAAAAGTGGAAACTACCCAAATCTCTATCAATTGCTGAAGTGATACAAAAGTTTAATATACCGGATATTAAATATCCTTAAAAAAGAATGAAATACTGATACATACTATGAGATATATAAACCTTGAAAATATATACTATGTGAAAGAAGCAAGACTCACAAAACCACGTATTATATGATTCCATTTGATGAAATTTCCAGAATAAGCAAATCTGTAGTGGATTAGTGCTTGCCTAGGGCCAGAGGGAAGAAGATTTGGAGGAAATGGGGAGCGATTGCTAACACGTATGGGGTTTCCTTTTAGGGTGATGAAAATGGTCTAGAATTGATTGGCATTAAAGTTGTGCAACATTGCGAATATACCAAAAAGTAATTGAATAGTACAATTTAAATTGATACATTTAATGGTATGTGAATCATATCCAAATAAAACTGTAAAATAAGTACACAAATGCATGCATACATAAAATTACAGCAAAGGGACAAAAAGACACTGCAGTCTCACTGAGTCCAGAGGCGATAAAAGAGTGCGCCCTGAAAGCTTGTAAGGCACTAGTTCTGATGGCTATTACAGAGTAATATCACAAGCAGCCTTGGCCCACTCACGTAAAGGAACAAAAGCTGTGGATTTCTTCATTCCTTTCTGCATTTCAGCTTTTGAAAGTACAAACAGAGAAAAGAGGAGTTTGATTATGATCTCTGTCGCATTTTCACCATATTAGAAAGGAAATATATTGGGTCTTAACAAGATACAATCGCTGTTCTCATATTTTTTTTTTTAATTAATGAAAGTTTATTTTTATCAAGTTACTTCCCAATAACTATACTTATAACATTTAGCATGCGTGCTGAAAAGTCCATGTCTCCCATGACTTACATTGTACAGAAAAACATGCAATATTAAGGGTAATCAAATGTTCTTTTTTATGAAGAAGTTTTGAGTTTGGAAGTCTAGAAATATTGAAAAAATTAGTAGAATAACCATTATTTGTGTAGTTTAAAGAAGAATATGAACTTATAAGGCATAATTTCAGATTCTCTCATTCTGAAGCACATAGTTAATAATGAAAATCCTTCCTTGTAAACCTACATATAATTATTGAAACCATTTATGGGCCTACTTATAATCAATTCCCTCTAGTACATGCAGATATAAAAAGCATATTTTCAGTGACAGTGGTAAATATCTATGAAGAATCCACTTGTCCATATATAATAGGCATATATAATGAATTTGTAAGTATTCCCATTTAGAAACAGACATAAGGGAATATCTTCAAAATTCTGAACAGGATATTAAAAGCACTAGCCAGAAAAGAAAAAGTTGATAAATTGGACTTCAGAGAAATTAAAAATTCAAATAATACCATTAATAAATGAATATGCAAGCATTAAACCAGGAGAAAACATTTGCAATACCCATAACTGACAAAGAACTTGACTCCAGAATATATTAATAATTCCTACAACATGGGAAAAAAAAAAAACATTTTTTAAAAAGGAACAAACCACCAGAGTAGACACTTCACAAAAGAAGAAATATGAAAACCAAAAAGAACACAAAATGTCATTCAATACGTCAGTCATTAGAGAAATGCAAATTAAAATCACAGTGACTAGGTGCAGCAGTTTGGCAGTTTGATATAGTTATGAATTCCAAAAATAAATATTGGATTATGCTTGTAAACTGGTCTGTTCATCTGGGCATGATTAAGTTATGATTAGGGATTTGACTGGGCCACGTCAGTAGGGTGTTGAGCCCCACCCCTTGGTGGGTGGGGTCTCGAAGATAAAAGACATGGCAAAAGTCAGTGTTGGAACAGTTTTGAGTTGGGGTTGTGATGTGGAGTCTTGAGCTGGAGCCCCAGGAAGTAATGTACAGAGGAGCTTGGTGGTGAGGAAAGAGAGAAGGCCCTGGGAAGAGAAGCAAGCCATTTGCCTGACAGTCTACAGCTGGCCTTGGGGCACAAAGCAAGCCTGAGCCCAGAGAGAGGCAAGCCCCGGAAGAGAGGAACCCAAGAAGCCCAAACTCTGGCAAATGTTAGCAGCTGTCATGCTCCAACACGTGGCAACAGACTTTGGTGAAGGAAGAAGCTTATGCTTTATGGCCTGGAAACTGTAAGTTTCTGCCACAAATAAATACCCTTTATAAAGACCAACAGATTTCTGGTATTTTGCGTCAGCACCCCTTTGGCTGACTAATACACAAGGTATATACCCAAAGGATTGAAAGCAAGGAATCGAACAGATGTTTGCACAACAAGAGTCATAGTGGCATTATTCACAATTGCCAAAAGATGGAAGCAACCCAAGTGTCTATCAATCAATGAATTAATAAACAAAATGTGGTAAATACATACAATAGAATATTATTCAGCCATAAAGAGGAGTTTAGTCCTGATCCATACAACAACATGAATGAATCTTGAAGATATCATGTTGAGTGAAATAAGTCAGACACAAAGGGACAAATATTAGATAATCTACTGACTTGAAATACTTAGAAGAAGCAAAGTCATAGAGTCAGAATCAAGAATATCGGTTACCAAGGGACAGGGTGGGGATACAGAGTAGGAAGTTAAGGCTTAAAATATACAGGGTTCCTATTTGGAATGATGGAAATGTTTTGGTAATGGATGGTGGTGATGGTAACATAACATTATGAATGGAATTAACAGCACTGAAATATATAGTTTAATATGATTAAAAAGGGAAATATTAGATTGTAAATATGGTAACAGAATAAAAAGTTTTTTAAAAAACATGGAAGTGCACTGCACAAACAGTGAGCCCTAAGCTAAGCCAGGGACTAAAGTTAATAGTACAATGATAAAAATGTGTTATCATCACCTGTAACCAATGTTCCACACCAATGCATGGGATTAATAATAGGATTATAAGTGGGAATTCTGTATTTTATGCATGATTGTCCTGTACACCCACAACTTACGTAATAAAGAAAAAAATCCCATATCCACTGGGTATTGAACATTTTTATAATAGAAAAAAATCACAGAGCCCTACCAATCCACATACATTAGCATAGCTAAACTTAAAAGGACTGACAACCCCAAATATTAGCAAGGATATGGAGCTACTGGACCTCTCATAATTGCTGATGAAGTGTAAAACTGATGCACCCTCTTGGGAAAACTTTTGGCATTATTTTATAAAGTTAAGACTCCACCTATCCTACAATTCAGCAATTCTACTCCCAAAGAAATGAACACATATGTCCACAAAAGGACTTTTTTTTTTAAGTTTAATCCAGCTTTATTTATAATAACCAAAAACTGAAAACAATCCAAATGTTATCAATAGGAGAATGGAGAAATAAGGTGTTTCATATGTTAGTCTCTTACCAGTGTGGTGTGAATCCCTTAGTGCTCTCTTTCCATTTACTAATTTTCTCTTTCCCTTGGTCTCATCATCAGCTTATCGGTTTATTAAGTCTATTTTACCTCATTGGTGCTATGGCAGTTTGAAGCTTTTGTGGACACCAGAAAATCACGTTCTTAAACTAATCCATTCCTGTGAATGTAAACCTATTGTAGGTGGGAACTTTTGATTACATTTCTTCAGTTAAGGGCCTTTGATTAGACTATGTGACCCAGGGTGGGTTTTAATCCTCTTACTAGAGTCCTTTCTAAATGGAGGAATAAAAAGCCACAGACACAGAAAAAAGCTGCAGAGACAGAGAGGAACCCAGATGCTGAGAGAGAGGGCCCCAGGTCCAGAAGCTGAGAGGAAACCACTTTAGCCAGAAACTGAAAGCAAGAGGTACAGAGGAGAGAGGAGAGATGAGGGGGTGCTGCCATGTGCCTGCTCGCCCACAGCTGCATCTCGGGGAGAAAGTACCTCTGATGATGCCTTGATTTGGACAGTTTCATGGCCTCAGAACTGTGAGCTTTTACCCTAATAAATTCCCACTCTAAAAGCCAATCCATTTCTGGTCTATTGCTCCCAGAAGCTTTTAGCAAACTATAACAGGTGCTATCATTTATGTCTAGGATTTCTAACTTGTTCTCCTATATATCCTTCTGTTCTTATTTGAGTGCTGCTCCTTTTTCATAATTTGTTGCTCTTTTATGGATATTACTCCTTTATTTTTTATGAAACTGTGCACTTTTTAAAGTCATTATCAAATTTTTCTCTTGCTCATTTTCATTTGAACGAATTCTGCTCATAATTGTTGATTTTGTTGACTATCTTCCTCAATATTAGGTTTCCAATATGCCTCAGTAATGTGACACGCTGTCTGGTCTGAGCAACTATTTCTTTCTCTTTACCTTTCTGGTTTATTTGTGTCCCTTCCTTCCTTCCTCTTTCTACACATGTCTCTCGCCCATTGTCAGAGTGCTGTTAAGTTCAGAGACTACATATCGCTCATCAATGCATTTGCAATCCCTGGCAAGGGGCTTGACACCCACTGAGATGCTTCATAAATACCTGAGGACTGCTCAATGAATAAAGTATAGTACTTTGAGTGGCCCAGTGTTAAGTAGGTGCTTAAAGCTTTTTTTTTTTTTTAATTTGAAGAAAATTTAAAGTAAAAGATAAAATTCTTGCTTCCCAACACATTGAAATGGTGAAATTTGGTTCCTAAGGGAAATTGTTTATTCTGTTATTTGTCAAATACTTATTGAAAGTCTGCCAAATGCAGAGCATGGTGGTAAATGGGTGAGAGAATATATGGGAGATCTTCCTCTGATCTTCAAAATCATAGTATAATTATACACTCCTGATGATAAGTGATTTTGTAATAGTTTCTGTACATCATTCTAACAAACTTTTGTACCTGGGAACAGAGAATCACAGACTAGGTAGAGATAGATATATGAAGAAATCTTCAAGTTCTGACTACCTAGCTTTTCACAGCTCTTAAAATTTCTATTTATATTAGAATGTGATATTTTTAAGTTTTTAACCCATGATGATGTAGTCGTAATAGCTAAGGCCTTTTATTGGGCCATGGTAAGTGCCAACTGGCTTCAATTAAAAGGTGCTGCTGGTGAACTTCAGTGGATGACATCTAAAATTCTGCCAAACAGAATGCACAACACGCAGAAGCATAACTCTTGATTCCATTTGCATTATTTTACATCCTTGATGAATGAATAATAACACTAGAAAGAAGAGCACCTTCAAAAATTCTACAAATTCATAAAATATCCTCATATTAAATGAAGCAATAACATTGTAAGATTTTACATGACAAATATAAGGAAGTCAAAGAACGTGTTTTGGGAGTGTCAAAGTATCCACTCTCACCATGAATTCCAAGCATCGACCTGATTGTCATCAAACATTTCATTGAACCATCGTCTTAAGGCAACGGCTAAAAAGCAGGCCATGTGCGATTGCTTATCAAAAATCCTTGAGAGTGGGCTTGCACAGCTAAATTTCATCTGGCATCCTTTTTAGCAAAATTCCATCCTTATTTTAAAGATGATTTGCTGGACAACAGTAAATAGGCAAGGGTCAAGCTAATCAGGTAAGTCATCAATAAAAGGACTATTGAATTTTCGTGAAAACAAGATTATGCTGAATCTAAATGCAAATTAACCATAACATCTATTAAAACTTAAACTACTGAGCCTCTGACATTTGAAAAATATTCATAGTTGGTCCTATTAAAAAAGATTCTGATTCTCATTCAATGGTTCAAGTTCAAAACTATGAAATATTTTGAAATGATAATTAGATTTCATTTTTTTAAGATGCCAGCTTTGTGTATATTCAGAAAATGATATTTCATTCCCCTACAAAGTAGAATAAGCCCAGAATAAACATAAATTGAAGAAACTTTCCTAACTAAATTTTGTTCTCTTAGTTTATGAAGGAATTAATTGAATGAGAATGAATAAAATTTGTTTCTATGTTATATGATATTGATCCTTCAAAAAAGTTCATTTTGAGACTCAATAAATTTTATTCAAAATGCATAATCTTGAAGACCACAGCCAGTGAAACTTCCTCAGCATGACACAGAGCATATATGAAAATCTCTCAGACAATATCGTACTCAATGGTGAAAGGCTGTAAGCTTTCCCTCTAAGATCGGGAACAAGACAAGGATGCCCACTGTTACCACTATACAACATTGTACTAGATGTCTCAGCTAGAGCAAGTAGGCAAGAAAAAGACACAGGAATCCAAATTGAAAAGGAAGAAGTAAACCTTTCACTGTTCACAGATGATATGATCCTACATTTAGAAAAACAAAAACAAAAAATTGACAAACTACTAGAGCTAATAAATTCAGCAAAGTTGTGGGGTATAAGAGCAAAACACAAAAGTCAGTACTGTTTCTAAACACTAGAAATGTACAATCTGAGAAGGAAATCAGGAAACAATTCCATTCAAATAGTAACAAAAAGAATCAAATATCTAGAAATAAATTTAACTAGGAATGTAAAGGATATGTTTGCAGGAAACTATAAAACATTGCTAAAAAAACTTAAAGAAGACCTAAATAAATGGAAAGACATTCTGTGTTTATGGATTTGGAAGACTAAATATCATTAAGATGCAAATTTTACTCAAATTGACTTACAGATTCAACACAATCCCAACCAAAATTTCAACAGGCTACTTTGCAGAAATTTATTTGGAAGGGAAGGGGACCCCAAATAGTCAAAAATACTTTGAAAAAGAAGAGCAAAGTCAATGGACTCACACTTCCTGGCTTTGAAACATACTACAAAGCTACAGTGGTCAAACAGCATGGTATTGGCATAAATCTTCATTGATACATAGATCAATGGAATCAGAAATAGACCCTCACCTCTATGGTCAATTGAATTTTTTTAGATATGGTAATTTATTTTTTTTTTATTTTATTCAAGTATATCATTCACACATGAACATACATAAACAATAAGTATATAGTAAAAGTTGCGAAATTATAAAACTAACATACAAAATATCATACGGGGGTGCCATACATCACCCCAACACCTTGCATTGTTGTGAAATATGTTACAAATTATGAAAGAATATCATCAAAATATTACTATGAACTATAGTCCATACCTTGCATTTGGTGTATTTTCCCCCCAACCCAACCTATTATTATTATTTTTACATATATTTTTATTACAGAAATTGTGAACTTACAAAACAATCATGTACTTGAGGAGAATTCTCATATAACACCCCTTCACCAACACATCACACCATGGTGGAACATTTGAATCACCATAGTCTGATGATGAGATAATATCATCAGACTATTACCAACAACCGTGGTCCATAGTGTACATTTGGCACCCTTTTCCATACCTCCCCATTAGCAACACAGTAAATCTTTGGCATTGATGCAAGAAACTACAGTATTATTGTTAAACACAGTCCACAGGTCACACCAATTGTATTTTTCCCATGATATTCCACATTCCCACCACCCTGCAAAGGCTACCAAGCCCATTCAACTGGGACAGAACAGTCCCTTCAACAAATGGTGCTGGGAGAACTGGATATCCACATCCAAAAGAATAAAAGAGGATCCCTATCACACACCTTATACAAAAATTAACTCAAAATGGATCAAAGAGCTAAATATAAAAACCAGGATCATAAAACTCCTAGAAGAATATGTAGGAAAGCATCTTCAAGATCTTTTGGTAGGACGTGGTTTTTTAGACTTTATACCCAAAGCACAAGCAATGAAAGAAAAAATAGATAAATGAGAATTTCTCAAAATTAAATGCTTTTGTACTTCAAAGAACTTTGTCAAGAAGGTGAAAAGGCAGCCTTCTCAATACAAAAAAAAAAAAAAACAATTTGGAAACCACATCCAATAAGGGCTTAATAGCCATGATATATAAACTAATCCTACAACTCAATGATAAAAAGGTAAAAGAACCAATTAAAAAATAGGCAAAAGACATGAACAGACGTTTTTCCAAAGAGAAAATACAAATGGCAAACAAGCACATGGAAAGATGTTCAACATCATTAGCTATTAAGGAATGCATATCAAAACTACAATGAGATATCATTTCACACCTATTAGAATGGCCACTATTAATAAAACAGAAAACAATCATTGGATAGGATGAGGAGAAATAGGAATGCTTATTCCCTGTTGGTGGGAGTATAGCATGGTGCAGCCACTGTGGAGAACTGTTTGGTGGTTCCTCAAGGAGTTAAATATAGACCTGCCGTATTATCTGGCAATCCCACTCCTAGGTGTATACTCAGAAGAACTGAAAGTAGAGGTGCAAACAGAGAGATAAATAGAGATCTATCTATCTATCTATCTATCATCCCTGATGTTCATAGTGACATTATTCACAATTGCCAAAAGATGGAAACAACTCAGGTTTCCTTCAACAGATGAATGGATAAACAAAGTATCTGCATAGAATGGAATATTATTCAGCTGTAATAAGAAATGAAGTCATAATGCATATGACAATATGGATGAATCTTGACGATATATATTGAATGAAATTAGCCAGACACAAAAGGACAAATATTGTACGATCTCACCAATATGAACTAAACATAATTAGCTGAGTCATGGAGTTAAGAGCTAGAAGAATGATCACGGCAAGTTAGAATGAGGTTAGAGAATGGAGAGCAGTTGCTTAATTTGTGCAGAATTGGTAATCAGGTTGATTGTAAATGCTTGGCATTGGATAGAGATGATGCTAGCACACTAGAGAGAATAAAATTAGCAGCACCAATGTAGGGGTATGATTGTGCTTGAAAGGGAAAGTTTAGGGTTGTTTATGTCAATAGAAGAAAAGAACCCCATTGCAGATGACAAGAGTGTTATTCAATGAAGCAGAACAAGTGTACAGAAATATTACAAGATGTTAATAATAGCGTGGTATCTGTGCTAAAATGTACCTAAACCAAATAACAGGCTGTGGTGAATAGTAATGTATTAATTTTTTCATCAATTGTAAAAAAAAAAAAAAATAGAGAATTATCCTAAGTGGTAGACACCAGACACACAATACTGCGTATTGTTTGACTCCATTTACATAAAGTGTAAATATAAATAAATTTATAGAAATGGAATTAGATTAGCAGATATGTATGGCAGGGGATGGGCAGAAGGATTGAGAGATAACCGCTAAGTGGGGGGCTCTTTTTGGAGTAATGAAAATGCTCTGTTACTGATTGTAGTGATGAATGCACAACTCTGTGTCTATATCAAAACACACTGGATGTACACTTTGGATAGCTTGTATGGTGTATGAATATATCTCAGTGAAATTGCTTTAAAAGTAGTTATTTAACATTTTATTCAAAAACAAACAGAAAGACCCACAGAGAGGCTTCAACAAAATTGTGATATCGGGTTATTTCAGGTGTTCAGCACAGTAACAGGGGAGATGGTCAGGTTCAGGCATTAACTAGGCCATGGTGTCCAACATACACTGCCCTGTTACTGTGGAGGCATTTTGTGGACAGATTTGCAGCTCTTGTCAGCTGGGTGCATTTACAGCTGATCATATCTATAAACACAGGAGATGGCCTGCAGCAGTCAGTGGGAGGGCTTAAAGGCCAGAAGTGAGAATTGCAGAAGTCAGAAAGAGCAATTTCTGCCTTTAGATTAGCCAGCCAACTTCCTCCTGTTATTCAACTTCACCTTCTTCGGAGTTTCCACCTTGCAGCCCTATATAGCCCTATATAGGGAACATGGACTTGCCAATTCCCATGGTCATGTAAGCCAATTTATCTATCTAGCTAGCTAGCTATCATCTATCTATCATCTATCTATCTATCATCTCTCACCTATCTATCATCTATCTATCATCTATCATCTATTTATCCATCTACCTATCATCTATCATCTATCTATCATCCATCTATCTATC
>JAKSZT010054341.1:1526299-1559217 GCA_026826555.1 Tolypeutes matacus | reverse complement strand
TAGCTATCATCTATCACCTATCTATCTATCATCTATCACCTATCTATCTATCATCTATCTATCTATCTATCTATCATCTGTCTGTCTATCTAGCTATCTAGCTATCATCTCTCTATCATCTATCTTCTATCTATCATCTATCTATCTGTCTATCATGTACCTATCTATTCATCTATCTATCTATCTATCATCTATCTATTTATCTATCTATCTGTAATCTATCTATCTATCTATCTATCTATCTATCTATCTATCTATCATCTATCTATCCTACCAGTTCTGGAGAACCCTGACTAATACAATAGGTATAATAAAATAGTAGGAAATAAAGAGTTGTTTCAGTTTCCTAGCTGCTAAGGCAAATACCATGCAATGGTTTGGCTTAAACAATGGAAATTTATTGGCTCACAGTTTTGAGGCCAGGAAAAGTCTAAAATCAAATTGTCCTCAAGGCATTGCTTTCTTCCAGAACCCTGTAGCATTCTGGGGCTGGCTACCAGAGACCACATGGCAATGCACATGGTGGTCTCTCCTGGTTTCTCCCTTCAGTTGACTTCCAGCTCCTCAGTGATTTTCTCTATAAGGCCTTCAATAAGTAATATTCAGACCTACCCAGGCTCAGTTAGGCCACACCCTAACTGAAGGAACCAAATCAAAAGGTCTTATTTACAATGGGTTCATACCCACAGGAATAGATTAAGTTTAAGTACATGTTTTTCTGGGGTACATAGCTCCAAACCACCTTAAGAGTCTTCTTTAACTACTAGTGGTTAATTATCAGCACAATAATTTTTGTACAAATAAAAATATTATAATAGGAAGATGAGCACATTGCAAATTAAATGATGTCCTATTTTTGCCACAACTTGTGCTGGTATGATGCTTATTATTTCAAACATCTCTCATTATTCATTTTAAACTTTAACTCAGTGAGCTCTCCCATTCCCCTGCAAGGGATGTGAATTAAGATTTAAACAGCAGTTTATTTCATCATCCACTGCAATGCAGTCACACAAGAGATCAAACACAACTTCTATATATGCTTTTAAGTGAAGGAAATAGACAAGCTTGTTCCCTTGAGAAAAATGCAAGAGAGATTTAAAAAGGAAAATAAGATGTTCAGAGGAAAAAGCATAAAATATTGCATAAAGAAAAATTAGGAAAATGTGGACATCTGTCATTTAATTCTCCTGGCAAAAGGAAAGATCAAAACCTGGCTGTTCTTCATTCAGCTTCACCCTATTCACTTGCATCTCAACCAGAGAACACATGAAGCAATTAATCCCTGAGCTGCTGCACCTACAGTGATTCTGGCTAGCCTGACACTGGAAGCATCTGAAAGAATTTACTTCTGCACAGTAGGTAGATTTTTTTCAGGTGTTATTTAGCCTGGAAGCTGCTCTTTTACTGTCAAAACGCCAAGATGGTCTATAACAACCTTGTACTGCCAGGGCAAAGCAGAGGGGACACAAAGTTAGGAGAGGATTTTAAAGGCAGAGCAGAGCCATATTTGATAACCAGTAGTAGGGATGCCCTTTTCAGAGACTTCATTGAAAGAGAACAAGCAGTTGATAACAAAATAGGTACATGGATAGTTAAAGTTATATGATGTGGTTGATAAAGACTCTTAAAATAATTAACAGCAGACTATTGCATGCTGAGCAGATGAAAATGCTCTTCTGTTAGGATAAATGCCCTAACAGAAAAATGTAAAACATAGAGGAGTAAGTAATATCAGATTCTGTTTCTGGACCCTAAATACAAGGGCTTAGGGCTCAGCACTAGATTACTTTGCCCTGCTACCACAGCTATAATGAAACAGTCCAACTTCCAGAATATATGAAGGCAACCATGAGGGACTGGCAATTAGAGTCATTCCTCTGTTTTCCCAGTAAACATGCAACATCTTGAAATCATACACAACTTATGTAAGAGAGGTCACACACTAAAAATCATTCACAAAGAATTTACCTCAAATTTGAAGGCAGTGGAAAAGAGGAACCTAGCTATTTAGTACAATTTAGAGAAAAATAAATATAAATGAGTGTGCTTTTTTTCCCAAATTAACTTTGGAAAGTACGATTCACAGCAAATGTGTACGTAACTCATTGCTTAGTAAACTAGACTCTATATGATATAGTTGTGCTAGCATGAGCTTAGTCTTCCTTAACCTATCCTTTGTTATCTTTGTAAATTTCCAAATTCCCTTTGCAGTAGTTTCAGAGAAGCAATGGAACTAGGAGGCCAACCCAACAAACAACCCGAGCGACAAGCAGCACACACTTCAGAAAGATTCCCAAGCAGGCGCCCTCCCCGCATGTGATTCACACCATAGAAGCAGGGAGCCAAACCAGGGCCTTTCAGAGGGCCTGGTGCCTTTGTTTTGCACCTGAAGGTGGCTCAGTACACACCACTCACTGACTTCAATCAGTTCATATCCCTGAGGCCATAAATATTTTAGGTAATTTATATTTGCCTGAGGCAAAGGATTACCAGCTTTAAGGCATAAACTAGAGCATCAAGGAGGGTAGGAAAGCCATTTTTGATGGAGTAGAGGGGACATTTGGATACCTGTAAATGAGGGGATTCCACAAGCCACAAGAGAAAGCCCGGGACAAGATGGCAGTAATATTTTAGGTAATCTAAGCACCTCTTAAAATATATTTATATATATATAAATAACATTTTTGTAAACAAATGCACATATATGCATATATATTTATATATCATTTTACAAATATTGGTATGTATTGTGAAAATTCTGATTTTTACCCACAATAAAAAATAAATAAATTTAAAAAAATAAATAAATAAAGTGAGCAATAAGGGGAAAAAAAAAAAAAGATGGAGAGGAATCTACATATATACCTTAAGCTGACCTTCTTGATAAGAAGGCTAAACTCTGAAAGAAAGCATCAGCCAACACAGAGCCAATCTGTAAAACTATGAAAGGTGTGGTTTGCATTGGTTTATTTGCTTTGTTAGCTCATAATGCTCAGTAGTGCTCAATGAAATCTCTGTCATATCAATAAATGGATAAACATTAAGGAATAGTTCAGAGAATAAAACCCAGAAACAAGTTAAAATATTAAAATGTACAGTATGCAAAAAAGATTAAAAGACCTACAAAGAAACAATAGATGATGGCCTATTCAATGGAACAAGATCAATTTCCAGAAACCATCAATGAAAAAGACCAGACTTTGGAATACCAGATAAATATTTTTTAAATTATCTTCATTGTACTCAAAAGATAAAGGAAAACATGGAGTAAAACTTAAAGATATCAGGAAAATGATTAATGAATAATATGAGATGCTAAATAAAGAAAAAGAAGTTTTGAAATGGAAACAAACAGAAATACATTAGACCTACCCTACAAGCAATGCTAAAGGGGGTCCTACAGACTTAAAGGAAAGGAAACTAGAGAGAGGATTGAAGTGACATAAAAAAAATAAATATCTATGGTAAATCTATGGTTTGAACATACACTATATAAAGATATAAGTTGCTAACAAGTACAACACAAACGGCAAAGGAATGTAGGAATGTAGGAACAGTGTTTGTGTATGTTATTAAAGTTAAATTGATATCTAATCCAGCATTATCAGAAGTTACCTTAAGTTTCAGTAGATTAAATTCACTAGTCAAAAGGCAGAGATTGACAGAATGGATAAAAAAGCACAACCCAACTACAAGCTGTTTACAAGAGATTCATTTTAAATTCAAAGATATAAGTAGTTAAAAGTAAAGGATAGGGAAGCGGCTGTGGCTCAATCAGTAGGGCTCCCGTTTACCATATGGGAGGCCCCGGGTTCGGTTCCCGGGGCCTCCTGGTGAAGGCAGGCCCGCCCGCGCGGCGTGGTTAGCTGACCCAGCGAGCACAAGCAGCAAGGGGGGGATAAATGAATAAATAAATAAATAAATCTTTAAAAAAAAAAAAAAAAGGTAAAGGATAGAAAAATACATTCTCTGCAGATAGTAACAAAAAGAGAGCTCAGGTAGATATAATAAAATAGACATCAAGTCAAAAACTGTTACAAGGGACAAAAAGAACATTACATACTGAATAGGGAGTCAATTCAACAAGAAGAAATAACAATTATGAATATATATGCAGAGCGTCAAAATATATGAATCAAATACTGACAGCCTTGAAAGGAGAAATAAATGATTCTGCATTACCAGTAGAAGACTTCAAAACAGCACTTTCAATAATGGATAGAACATACTGAGTGATGATGAAAAAGGAAACAGAAGACTTAAATGATACTGTAAACAAGTGGAACTAACAAAAGTAGATACAGAATTCTTCACTCAACAGCACCAGAACACACATTCTTCTATAGTGCACATGGTTCCATTGCCAGGTTAGATGAACAAGTCTCAATAAATTTAAATATAAAAAACCATACAATATATTTTTTCCACCGCAATGGAATAAAGCTAGAAATCAATAAGAGGAAGAATTGGAAAATTCACAAGAACAACACACTCAAACAACCAATGGATCAAAGAAGAAATCACAAGAGAAATTAGGAAATATCTTGAGGTGAACAAAAATGAAAATACAACATATCAAAACAAATTGGAAGAAGAAAAGTAAGTGCTAGAAGGGGAATATATAGCTCTAAATGCCTACATTAAAAAGGAAGAAAGATCTCTAAACAAACACCTAGACTCACAACTAGAGGAACTAGGCAAGAAGAGCAAACTGAACACAAAGTAAACAAAAGGAATGAAATAACAAAGAATAGAGCAGGGACAAATAGAGAATTAAAAAAAAATTCAACAAAACCAAAAGTCGGACCTTGGTTAAATGAATAAAATCAACATTTAGCTAGATTGACAAAGGGAAAAAAAAGAGTAAGGACATTGGAGAATGTGGGAAGATGGCAATGGACTAAGAGGCAGAGCTCAATGTTTTCACAGAAACAGTGGAAAAAGAGCCAAAAGCTGTCTGAGGGATCTGCTTTGGGGGTCAGCAGGCCAGGACAGTGCCACACAACTCCCAGGACAGTGAGGGACAGAGAGACAAAGAAGCCAAAACAAAAACATGAGTTACCAAACTCCCATGGTGACCAGGAAGGGCTCCCCTCCCCCACCCCCAAGATATTAAGCTGGGGTAAAACACTTGGCTCACCACAGCCAAATGAGAGGGGAACAGACATCTTCCTCCCTGTCAGCTGTTCAAGAGAAAAGGGAGGGAAAATCACTGTGATTTTCATCAGTGAATATGGCCAGCAGAGCCCACCTTGAATTTTTGATCTGAAGATTCAACACAGGAACACAGGAAAGCCAAGACTGAAACATCTCTATGGAAAGGTATGCTGACAAGTACATTCCACTAGCCAATTTGGAAACTGCATGGACAAAAACTATTCTTGGTGTTCTCTGTATCCTACCCCTGGGAGAAAATCTACACCCTACTAGTGAGTCCCTGGCCCAATTTGGATAACTTGAGCTGGACAATTTTAAAGACTTAGAATACATTGAACCAAATATCAAAGAAGAGCTGTGAAAGAAAAAAACAATAAGGAAGAGAGAGAAATTGGCCATCAGAGTAAATTCACCAACATATTCAGATGCCTAGACATCAGCAAAAAATTACACGCCATACAGGAAACAGGAAGAGATGGCCCAGCCAAAAGAACTACCCAAATATCTTGAAGAGATACAGGAGTTAAGACGATCAGTGATAATCACACAATTCTCCTAAATCAATTCAAAGACTTTAAAGAAAATGAGACTAAAGAATAAAAGGATATTAAGACAACACTGGGTGAGCATAAAGGACAATTTGAAAGTCTGCAAAGAAGAGTAACAGACCTTATGGGAAAAGACACGATGGATGAGATTAAAAATACATTAGAGGCACATAAGAGCAAATTTGAATTGCTTGAAGACAGAATTAGTGATTTTGAAGACAGAACATATGAACTGGAAAAGACAGGAGAACAGAAAAAAAAAAGAGAAGAGAATGGAAAAATGGAACAGAGTTTCAGGGAATGGAATGACAATACAAAATGCACAAACATTCACATTATTGGTGTCCCAGAATGAGAAGAGAATGGAAAAGGGGCAAAAAGAATATTTGAGGAAATAGTGACTGAAAGCTTCCAACCCTTACGCAAGACATAAATATCAATATCCAAGAAGGACATGTACCACAAACAGAATAAATCCAAATAGACCTATCCCGAGACACTTACTATTCCGAATGACAAATATCAGAGATAAAGAGAAGATTCTGAAAGCAGCAAGAGAAAAGCAAAGCATCACATACAACAGAAAGTCGAAAAGATTAAATGCCAACCTCTCATGAGAAACCATGGAGGTGAAAAGAAAGTGGTATGATGTATTTAAGGTCCTGAAAGAGAAAAACTGCCAGCCAAGAATTCTGTACCTGACAAAAGACCTTCAAAAATGAGGGTGACTACACATGGCTCTTCGGTCCCTTCTATTTGAACCTATAGTTGGTGCTGGAGTTGTTAGGTATATGTCCAAGAGACTTGAATCTTTGGACTTTCCATGTGCCAGCTGGGCCCTGAGCCTCAACAGAGTTGCAACACCTACTGTCCAGTTCATTGGACTCACCCAGGACAACTAAAAAGGAGATGATGATGGACAACCACCATACCAAGGAACTGAGAGAGCCTACAACTGCAAGCATCACCAACCCAGAATCCTCAGGATTGGAGAATGAACTATGCACTAGAGTAGACTTACTGGTATTCTACTATAAACTTATTGTGATTCTAGCAATGGAAGAACATATATCATTGATGTGGAGGCAGGGGCCACTGGAGGTTCTGAGGTCAAGGAGAGGGAAAACATTTGTAATATGGGAGCATTTTCAGGACTTGGGAATTGTCCTGAATGACATTGCAATGGCAGATACAAGCCATTACATATTTTGCCATAACCTACAGAATTGGGTGGGTGAAAGTGTAAACTACAATGTAAACTATAATCCATGCTTAGAGGCAATGCTCCAAAATGTGATCATCAATTGCAATGAATGTACCACACTAATGAAGGATGTTGTTAATGGGGGCAAATTTCCAGGACATATGGGAATCCCCTATATTTTTTTGTAATCTAAATATTTTTTTTTATTGTAAAAAAAAAAAAGAGAGTGAGTTCAAAATCTTCTTAGACAAACAAAACCTGATAGAATAGGTTATGAAAAGACCAGAATTATAAGAGATACTGAAGGGAGTTCTGCAACCTGAAAGGGAAAAACAAGGGCAAGAGACTTGGAGTGTAGACATGAAGATTATTAGTTGCAGGACTCTCACTTCCAGACTTTAAAACATATTACCTAGCTACAGTGGTAAAAACAACATGATACTGGTATAAAGACAGACACATTGACCCATGGAACTGAATCAAGAACTCAGAAATAGACCCTCACATCTATAATCAAGTGATTTTTGACAAGATGTTCAAGCCCTCCCATTTGGGCTAGAACAATCTATTCAAGAAATGGTGCTGGGAGAACTGGAGCCATATCCAAAAGAAAAAAAGAAGACCCCTATCTCACACCTTATACAAAAATTAACTCAAAATAGGTCAAGGACCTAAATATAAAAGTGACAAGTGTAACACTCTTAGAAGAAAATGTAGGAAAACATCTTCAAGATCTTGTGGTAGGCAATAGTTTCTTAAACCTTATGCCCAAACCACAAGCAACAAAAGAAAAATTAGGTAAATGGTATCTCCTCAATATTGAATACTTTTACACCTCAAAGGACCTTGTCAAAAGGGTGAAAAGCAATTCAATGGAAGAAAAGATTTGACAATCACATATCCAATAAGGGTTTAATATCTATGATATCCAAAGATATCATACAACTCAACAATAAAAAGGCAAACAACCCAATTAGAAAATGGGCAAAAGACTTGAAAAGACAATTGTCCAAAGAAGAAATACAAATGGTGAAGGAACACATGAAAAAAATGTTCAACATCACTAGTGATTAGGGAAATGCAAGTCAAAACTACAATGAGGCATCATTTCACACCTTTTAAACTGGACACTACTAAAAAGTCAGAAACTGTAAATGTTGGAGAGGATGTGGAGAGATAGGAATGCTTATACATTGTTGGTGGGAATGTAGAATGGTACAGCCACTGTGGAGGACTGTTTGGCAGTTCCTAAGGAAGTTGATTATAGTCTTGCCCTCTAACCCAGCAATACCATTACTAGGTATATACCCAGAAAAACTGAGAGCAGGGTCACAAACTAACATCTTCACACTGATGTTCACAGTGGCATTGTTCATGATTGCCAAAAGTTCAAAACAACCCAGGTGCCCATCAACTGATGAATGGATAAACAAATTGTGGTTTATACACATGATAGACTTTTCTGCAGTGGTAAGAATAAATGAAGTCCTAAAGCATATTGCAACATGGATGAGCCTGGAGGATATTATGTTGAGTGAAGCAAGCCAGACTCAAAAGGACAAATACTGTATGATTGCACTCTTATGAACTAAATATACTGTGTAAACTCATGGAGTTAATAATTAGAATATAGGTCACCAGAAAATAGAAGGAGGGTAGAGAATGGAAAGCTGTGCAGAATTGTTAAAAAGGTTGTTCGTAAATCTTTGGAAATGAACAGAAATGGTTAAAGCATATCATGGTGTTTGTAACCAGCAGTGCTATTGTATGGGTATGACAGTGGTTGAAAAAGAAAGTCTAAGGTCATGTATATTATTAGAAGGAAAGCTAAAAACTGTAACACAGGACTGTATAAGATAGTAAAACCTCATGTAAAACATGAATATGGATGATATTGCATATATAAGACTATTTTTACAAAATATAAATACAAATATACAAGAGAGAAGGTAAAAGAATAGCAGCTATGTATGGCAGGAGAGGCATAGAGAGATTGAGAGGTGATGAGTTTTGTTTGTTTGTTTGTTGTTTATTATTTTTGGAATAATGAAAGCACTCTGGGAGTGATTGGGGTGATGAATTCACAAACATTTGATTACACCAGATACCATTGATTGTATCTTTGGATGGATTTATGCTTTATTGATATGTATCAATAAAATTGAAAAAGAAAAAAATAGAGAAAGGACACAAATAAATAAATCAGAATTGAAATGGGAGACATTGCTACTGACCCCACAGAAATTAAAAGAAGTTTAAAAGGACACTATAAACAAATGCACACAAATGAACTAGATAACCTAGATGAAATGGATAAATTCTTAGAAACACACAAACTACCTACACTGACTAAAGGAGAAATAGAAGTTCTCAACAAACAAAAAACAAGTGAAGAGATTAAATCACTAATTTAAAACTACCCAACAAAGGAAAGCCCAGAACAAGGTGACTTCACTGGTAAATTTTGCCAAACATTCCAAGAAGAATCAACACCAATCCAGCTCAAAACTTTTCTGAATAATGGAATTGGGAGGAAAATTTCCTAACTCATTCTTTGAGGCCAACATCACCCAAATACCAAAGCCAGATAAAGATACCACACACACACAAAAAATGATAGACCAATATCCCCTGTGACTATAGATGCAAAATTCTCAACAAAACAAATCCAGCAGCTTGTTAAAAGAATTATACGTCAAGTGGGATTTATTACAGGTATGCAAGGGTTGTTCAAAATAAAAAAATCAATTAATACAATACACCACATTTATAGAACAAAGGGAAAAAAACACATGAATCTCAATTAGTGCAGAAAAGGCATTTGACAAAACTCAGCACCACTTCTTGATAAAAACATACAGAAAACTAGGAATAGAAGGAATCATCTTCAACATGATATAGGGAATATATGAAAAACCCACAGATAAGATCACGCTCAATGATGAAAGACTCAATATTTTCCCTCTGAGTTAAGGAACTAGAAAAGGGCGCCCACTGTCATCACCTTTATTTAACATTGTACTGGAAGTTCTAGCCAGACAAGAAAACAAAACAAAAAGCATCCAAATTGAAAAGGAATAAATGAAACTTTCCTTATTTGCAGATGAAATTATCGTATATGTAGAAATTCTGAGAATTTACAACAAAAGTTATGAGCGCTATTAATGAATTCAGAACAGTGTCAAGGTACAAAATCAATACCCCAAAATAAATAGTATTTCTATACATTATTAATGAACAATCTGAAGATAAAATCAAGAAAAAATTCAATTTACAATAGCAACTGAAAGAATTAAATAGCTATGAATAAATTTAACTAAGAATGTAAAAGACATATACTCAGAAAATTATAAAACATTGCTAAAAGAAATCAAAGAAGACCTAAATAAATGGAAGGACACTCCATGTACGTGGATGGAATACTAAATATTGTTAAGATGTCAATTATATCCAAAGCAATTTAAAGATTCAATGTAATCCCAATAAAAATTCCCACATGAATATATCTCAATAAAAATGCTAGATAGATAGATAGATAGATAGATAGATAGATAGATAGATAGATAGATAGATAGATAGATAGATAGGTAGGTAGATACATGTGCAAGAATAGCCAGAAATAGCAGCTATGCACAGCAAGGGAATCAGAGAAATTGAGAATTGAAGAATTTTCTTGTTTGTTTGTTTATTATTATTATTATTATTATTATTATTATTGAAATAATGAAAATGCTTTAATAATGATGGAAGTGATGAATGCACAACTATGTGATTATACCAAATGCCACTGATTGTACACTTTGGGTGAATTGTATGCTTTATTAATATGTATCAATGAAACTGATTTGTTTTAAAAATAATTCCCACAGTGTTCTATGAAGAAATGGAAAAGCCAATCATCAAATTTATATGGACGGGGAAGCAGAGGTGGCTTAACTGGTTGGGCTCCCATTTACCATATGGGAGGCCCTGGGTTTGATTTCCGGGGCCTCCTGGTGAAGGCGAGCTGGCCCGCGCAGCATGGTAAGCTGAAGCCCACGCAGCCTGGTGATCGGCGCAGTGAGCTGGCGCAGCAAGATGACACAACAAAAGGAGACAAGCAGACACAGAAAAATGCACAGCAAATGGACACAGAGAGCACAAGCAGCAAGGGGGTGATAAATAAATAAAAATAAAATAAATCTTAAAAAAAAAATTATATGGATGCATAAGGGGCCCCAAAGAGCCAAAACCAACTTTGAAAAGAGTATGTTGGAAGATTCACACTTCCTGATATTAAAACTTATTGCAAAGCTACTATAATCAAAACATCATGGCACTGACACAAGGATAAACATATAGACCAATATAATTTAATTGCGAGTTCAGAAATAAATCCTCATATCTGTGGGCAATTGATTTTTGCCAGAAAGGGATATAAAAATCCTCTTCACCAAGGTCAAGGGTGAGCATGGCCAATCAGTACCCATAGCTTTTGACTAGTTACTTCGATCTCTGGGGTCCCTGCTCTGAGGGTGGCCATTGTTTCAACCCATACTGGAGAGGGGCCATTGCAGAGGACACTCAATGATGTTACACTTCTCATAGCTGTGGAGCGTTTGCTGGGCAGACCAGGGAAGCTCAGCATTGTAGAGCCATGGAAGAGGCTCTTGGCTCCCCTTCTGAGCCCATCCCCAGGGCATATTGGAGCCATCTACACCCTTTCATGGGTCCCTGAGTAAAATGAGTAAGACTAACTTGAGAAAGTCCTTTCCAGCATGTACCTCTTCCCAAAATTTGCTCTCCAGGCAAAAGTGAAAGGAATGTAAGCAACAATATAGACAGATAATCTGGGGCAATGGCTCGCCAGCTTTAAATACCCTGGAAAACAGAGGGGACAACCAAACTCCTGCAAACAGGGAAAGTCCGAGAAAACTAACAAGCAAAAGTCCAGGAAAACACATAGGCACCAAAAGACAAGCCCTACACACTGGAATCTCCTTGGAGACACCTTCTTGATAGGACGGCTGAAGCTCAAAAAACCTCTGTCTTATCACTGGCTGGTTACAAAATCAAGAATTGACATCTCAGGAAATAAATCCCAGAGTTAACATTTTAAAATATTAAAATGGACAGTGTGCAACAAAAAAGCACAAGATAAACAAAGATGCAGGAAATGATGGCCCATTCAAAGGAAGATGATAAAAATCCAGATTCAATAAAGAAGACCAGAATGTGGACATACCAAACAAAGCCTTTAAAAATATTATCTGGGAAGCGGATGTGGCTCAACCAGTTGGGTGCCTGCCTACCACATGGGATGCCCCGGGTCTGGGTCTCCATGCCTCCTAAAGATGATGAGCAGACGCCACACCCGCCACAACAAGCTAGATGTCACACCACAGCAACAAGTAGATGTGGCTCAGGCCGTTGGGCACTCGCCTCCCATGTGGGAGGTCCCAGGTTCTGTTCTTGGTGCTGCCTGGAGAAAGCAAACAAACAATGAGCAGACAGATGAGAGAACCATCTGAGGGGGGGGGGGTAAATAAATAAATAGATAAATAAATAAATCTCAAAAAAAAAATATATATATATATATGATCTTAAAAATGCCCAAGGAGATGATGGAAAATATAGAGAAAGAGCTAAAGAATACCAGGAAAACAAAGGATGAGCAATATGAGAATCTTAGTAAAGAAATGGTAATTCAAAGGAACCAAAGAGAACTACTAGAGATGAAGACCACAATAACTGAAATGAAAAATGCCTAGGAAGGTTTCAAGAGCAGATTGAGAAAGAATCAGTGAACTTGAAGACAAGACACTTGAAATGAGTTGGGCTGAGGAGCAGAAAGAAAAATAATTATTAAAAGGACACGTAGCCTAAGACACCTCTGGGACACCATCAAGCATACCAGCATATGCATTATGGGGTTCCAGAAGGAGGAGGAAAGAAAAGGGCAGAAAGAATATTCAAACAAATAATGACACAGAACTTATCAAACTTAGCAAAAGGCATGGATATGCACATTCAAGAAGTGCAGAGACCACTAAACAGGATAAACATTAAGAAAAATATACCCCATCATATACTGACCACACTATGAAATGCAAAGAACAAAGAGAGAGTTCTGAAAGGTGCAAGAAAAAAGCAATGTGTTATGTACAAGGGAGTCTCAATTAGGTTGAATGCTGATTTCTTATCAGAAACAATGGAGGCAAGAAGGCAGTGGGTTGAAATACTTAAAGTACTGAAAGTAAACAACTTCCAACCAAGAATTTCATATCCATTGAGACTTTCTTCCAAATATGAAGGAAAGGTTAAGACATTCTCACATAAATAAAAGCTGAGGGACTGCATCACTACTAGACCTGCCCTACATGCAATGCTAAAGGAAGTCCTTTAGACTGAAAGGAAAGGACACTCTATAGACAGTGGTTTAAAGTGGCATAAAGAAATCAGTTCTCAATGAAGTGACTCAAATAAACTGCAAAGCTATTCCTTTTGTTTTAAATGGCATTTAAAAAAAAAAGGGCTTTTAGTCACCTTTCCTGCATGTGCTCCTTGAGGCTGAATACATGAATGGGTAAGAAATTGTCCTTAATTTGTAACCATGGAAATCATGTTCATGATCCCTGTTTCTCTCCTAAAGAATAGGAAAAGGAACAAAATAGTTGGATGAATTGTAGATCCAAGGCATACCATATATATATATATATATATATATATATATATATATATATATATATTTTTTTTTTTTTTAACCTGAGATTAACAAAGAAAATAAGAAGAATCAGTAGCTGGGGGTTGGGAGCTGGAGGGATGGAAGTAAGTTTAGTGTTGGACATTTTGGTCCTAAAGTTCCAGGAACATTCAGCTGAATTTGTCTAGTTGATTAGAAAAAGGACTGAATACTTCGATGAGGAAGAAAGACTGCATTAGGGAATCAATAATATATTAACAGTTAGGAACTCAACTGATGTGATTTGAAGCCAAGATTTTTGTGTGGAGAAAAGAGGAGGCTTAGAGAAAATTCTTGGGGACCCAGATATTTAAAGGGTAGAGAGAAAGGAAAGAGATTTTTAAAAGGCAAAGAAATGAAGACCTACGGTAAAGGTAATCATTTAGGTAATTAGCAATGCTGGTGTTAACGTAGTGTATTGTTTGGCATGTAACTTCAGTTCTTAATTACTACAGGTGCTAAAATTCAAATGCATAAAAATAATAATAAATGTATGGTTTTGGACAGACAATGTACAAAGATATAAGTGGTAACAAGCACCAAAAAAAAAAAAAAAAAAAAAAAAGTGGAGGAACAGAGAGGTATAGGAAAAGTATATGTGTAAGCTATTTAAGTTAACTTGGTACCAAACCAAATATGATTTTATATCTGAGGATGCTAAATTTTATTCCCGTGGTAACCACAAGCAATATAGATGAAAGAGATATGCAGATAGAAAAGAGAAGTCACTCAATATGGTATAATACAAAAAATTGAAATAAATATAAAATAGGCATGAACAGAACAATTGGGCAACAAAAAAAGGTATAAGACATACAAAGCCTAAATAACAAAATGGTATAAGAAAGACCAGCACTATCAGTACTTAATAAAAAAAAAAAAAAAACTCTCTAGTTAAAAGGCAAAAACTGGCAGAATGAATACAAAAAGCATGGCCCAACTATATGCTGTCTAAAAGAGATTCACCATAAATTCAAAGATAAAAGTAGATTGAAAGTAAAAGGATAGAGAAAAAAAATACCATGCAAGTGGTAACTAAAAGAGAGCAGGGGTAGCTGTGCTAATATCAGATAAAATAGACTTTAAATAAAAAACAATTACGAGGACAAAACAGTCATTATAAACTGAAAAAAGGGACAGTTCTACAAGAATATGTAATGATTATAAATATACATGCTCCTAATAGCAGAGTCCCCAAAAATGAAGCAAATGCTGATATATTTGAAGGGAGGAACAGGAGGAGACTATAATACACCACATTCAATAATGGATAAAAAATCTAGTCAGAAGATCAAAAAGGAAATACAAGACTGGAATGATACTCTAAACCAATCAGACCTAACAAAAATACATAAAACACTTCTAATTTTGTGACCTAACAAAAACAGAATACACTCTCTTCTTGTATGCACATGGATCATTCTGCAGATAGACCATATGTTAGGTCACAAAACAAGTCTCAATAAATTCAAATATATTGAAATCATACAATGTACATTCTCCAACCACAATGGAATGAAGCTAGAAATCAATAACAGATGGAGCAATGGAAAATTCACAAATATGTGGAAATTAACAATGTACACTTAAACAACCAATAGGTTAAAGAAGAAATCATAGGCAAAATTAGGAAATATATTGATGCAAATGAAAATGAAAACACAACACACCAAAACTTAGGGATGCAGCAAAGGCAGTGTTAGGAGGGAAATTTATAGCTGTAAATGCTTACATTAAAAAAAGATAAAGACTTCCAATCAGAGACCTAACCTAAAAACTAGAAGAACTAGAAAAAGAAGAGCAAATTAAACCCAAAGCAAGCAGACAGAAGGAAATAACCAAGATTAGAGTGAAGATAAATGAAATAGAAAACACAAAACAATAGAGAGAATCAACAAAAGCAAAAGTTGTTTCTTTGAAAAGATCAATAAAATTAATAAGCCTTTAGCAAGACTGATGAAGAAAAATAAAGGACACAAATAAAATCAGAAATGAAAAGGGCAACATTACTGCTGACCCCACAGAAATAAAAAGGACTGTAAGAAGATACCATGAGCAACTGTATGACAATAAATTAGATAACCTAGATAAAATGGAAAATTTTCTAGAAACACACAAACTACCTGCACTGACTGAAGAAGAAATAGAAGATTGCAACAAAAACAATTCTAGTACAGAAATTGAATCAGTATGAAAAACCTCCCAACAAAGGAAAGCCCAGGATCAGATAGCTTCACAGGGGAAGTCTACCGAACATTCTAAGAAGACTTAACTCCAATTTTGCTCATACTCTTCCAAAAATTTGAAGAGGGGAGAACACTGCCTAATTCATTCTATGAGGCCAACATCACCCTCATATCAAAACTAGATAAAGATACCACAAGAAAAGAAAACTACAGACCAATATCTCTCATGAATATAGATGCAAAAATCCTCAACAAAATACTAGCAAACTGAATCCAATAGCATATTAAAATAATTTTACACCATGGTCTGCCGCTTTGTTCCCGGGCCTGAGGGTGATCAGCCCTGCTGCAGCCCGGGGGGCGACACTGGCTAGTTATGGGCCATCCGGTGCGCACTCCGGGAACGGCGAGGGTGAGGAGGTTCTCAGGGAGCGGCGTCGGGTTGGGGGCTCCCTGGTCTCCACGGCTCAGGTGTGGGGGGTATCTGGTAAGGACCGCGCGTGAAAGAAAGACTCAAGACCTCTGAGTGCGGGGGAAGAAGCAAAGACAGAGCGAGAGAGAGAGCTTTATTGAGGAAGTACAGTGCATATATACTCTTCAGGCTGGGGGCAGTCCCTCAGCCGATGGTGGAGGCTTATCATTGGGCAGTGGTTAGGGTCAGGGGTTCTAGGGAAAGGGGCAGAATTGGGGGCGGCAAGGGGTGAAGCAAGGTTGTCCAAATAAGGCAATAACTGGGGCGAGAGCTCTGATTGGTGAGAAGGAACAAGGAAGAAAGAGAGAGGGAAAAGGGGAACGGGGGAGGGGGTTATGCCGCGCGGGCGAGGCCATGGCAAGGTTTGCGGCTTGCAGATATGGCAAGGCCTGTGACTTGCAGATACTGCAATGGTCAAGTGGGATTTATTACTGGAAAGCAAGGTTGGTTCAGTATAAGGAAATCAGTTAATGTAATACTCTACAATAACAGAATGAAGGGGAAAACAAACACATGATCATCTCAATGGATGCAGAAAAGGCCATTTGACAAAACATAGCAACTTTCTTGATAAAAAAACATTTAGAACACTAAGAATAGAAGGAACCTTCCTCAATATGGTAAAGGGCATATACAAAAAGTCCACAGATGACATCCTACTTAATTGTGAAAGACTGAAAGCTTCACCAAAAGACCAGAATACCCACTATCACCACTGTTATTAAGCATTGTACTAGAAGATCTTGTAGGGGCAATGAGGGTATAAAAAGAGATAAAGGGCATCATAAGTGGAAAGGAAGAAGTAAAAGTTTCTCTATTTGCAGATACCATGATCCTATATACAGAAAGTCCTGAAATATCCACAACAAAGTTCCTAGAGCTAATAAATGAATTCAGCAAACCAGCAGGATATACAAGATCAACACCCCAAAATCAATGGTGTTTATATACACAAGCAATGAATAATTAGAAGAAGAAATCAAGAAAAATATTCCATTCACCACAGGAACTTAAAGAATCAAATATCTAGGAATAAATCTAACCAAGGATGTAAAGGACCTGTACCTACAGAAAACTACAAAACATTGCTAAAAGAAATTTTTAAAAAGGCATAAATAAATAGAAGAACATTCCATATTCATGAATTGGAAGGCTTAAATATGATTAAAATGCCTATCCTACCAAGGCAATTTATAGATTCAATGCAAATTCAATGAAAATCCCAACAACATTCTTTGCAGAAAATGAAAATTCAATCATCAAATTTAAATAGAAAGGTAACTGGCCTGGAATAGCTAATGACATCCTGAAAAAGAAGAATGGAATTGGAGGACTCATACTTTCTGATCTTAAAACTTATTACAAAGCAAAAGTAATTAAAACAGTATGGTACTGCCACAAGGACAGACATTTAGACCAATGGAATTAAATTGAGAGCTCAGAAATCAACCCTCACATTTATGGCCAATTGATTTTTTTTTTTTTAAGATTTAATTTATGTATTTATTTATCCCCCCCTTGCCACATCTGCTTCCCATGGTCAATTGATTTTGACAAGGGGACAAAGTCTTTTCAACAAATGGTGCTGGGAAAAATGGGTCTCCATTTGCAAAAAAAGAAAGAGAGGGAGGGAGGGAGGGAGGGAGGGAGGGAGGAAGGAAGGAAGGAAGGAAGGGAGGGAGGAAGGAAGGAGCCCTACCTCACATTTTCTATAGAAATCAACCCAAAATGGAGTGGAGACCTAAATATAAGAACTAGAACTATCAAATTCCTATAAGAAAATGTAGGGTAGCATCTTCAAGACCTTCTGTTAGGCGATGGTTTCTTAGACTTTATCTCCAAAGCACTAGCAACAAAAGGAAAAATAAATAAATGGGACCTCATCAAAATTTAAAACTTTACATGAAAGGACTTTATCATGAAAGTAAAATGACAACCTACACAATGGGAGGAAATATTTGGAAAGAACATATCCAATAAAGGTTTAATAACCAGAATATATTTTAAAAATCCTTCAACTTAACAAAAAAAAGACAAACAGCCCAATTTAAAAAATGAGCAAAAGACTCGAATGGACATATCTCCAAAAAGGTATACAAACGGCCAGAAAGCCCATGACAAAATGCTCTACATCATTAGCCATCAAGGAAATGTAAATCAAGACCAAAATGAGATACCATTTCATACCCATTAGGGTGGCTGCTGTTTTAGAAATTGGAAAATAACAAGTGTTGGAGGAGATGCGGAGAAATAGGAACACTCATCCTTTGCTGGTGGCAAGGTAAAATTGTGCAGTCGTTGTAGAAGATTGTTTGGCAGATCCTCAGAAAGCTAAGTATAGATTTACCATATGATCTGGCCATCCCACTACCAGGTATATACCCAAAAGAATTGAAAGCAGGGACTCAGATATTTCACACTGATGTTCATAGCAGCATTATTCACAATTGCCCAAAGATGGAAGCAACCCAAGTGTCTATCAACTGATGAATAGATAACAAAAATGTAGTACATACACACACAACGAAATATAATTCAGCTGTAAAAGGCAATGAAGTCCTGATACATGCAAAATGTGGATGAAACTTGAAAACATCATGTTGCGTAAATAAGACAGACACAAAAGGACAAATATTTGTTTGACTCACTGATATGAAATAATTAGAATAAGCATGCTCATAGTGTTAGAATTTAGAACACAGGTTACCAGGGGATGGTGTGGGGATAGGAAATGGGAAGTTAAAAGGGTTAAAATGTACAGGGTTCCTATTTGGAATGGTGGAAAGATTTTAGTAATAGATGGTGGTTGTTGTAGCACAACATTGTAAATGTAATTAACAGCACTGAAAAGTCTATCTGTATGTGATTAAAAGGGGAAATGTTAGATTGTATATATGGTAACAGAATAAAATTTTTTAAAAAAATCAATGGAACTACACCACAAAGTGAACCCTAGGTCATAACATGGAGTACAGTTAATAATGCAATCGTAAAAATGTGTTATCAATTGTAACAAATTGTTCCACATCAGTGTAAATTGTTAATAATGTTAATAATGAAGTGGTATATGGGAAATCTCGTATTTTGTGCCTGATCTGTCAACCCACAACTTCTCTAATAAGAAAATAATAAATTATAAAATATAACTGAGTCAATGAAATACATAAAATTTATGGCTTGGGGTCTTATGGACAACCCATAGGGATTTGAGCTGCAATTCCATGCTGTCCTGAGGCTGTATCTTCTCACCAGAATTCCCCAGCCCAGCCCTTCTGGTGTAAAGCACCAAGACCAGACCCCGGTCTGTATGGAGAATGGGGAGATTTTCTGCTTGTTCATTCTTAGAGCGAGGGCATATGCCTTCCGGGCCCCAGATTTCTGCGGGTCTTCTATCAGATTCCCCTACTTGGGAGAGCTCTGTGCTTTGTTTTCTGGATTCCATGCCCTACTAGATCAAAAAAACTAAAGTACAAGTAACGCAAATTTAGCAAGTGTCCTCAGGACAAAAATAGCTCCATTGATCCTCAGGAGGCTGTCTTTAATTACACTTTGACCCAATAATTTCTCATTATATTGTCATCTCTTCCGAGCTTTTAAGAAGATATATTTGTATTTTATTCAGCCTTTTAAGTTGTTTTTAGTGGGAAGTTCATTCAAACTTCCTGGCACTCTATTAACTGGGCAAAGATACCTCTACTGAATTAGATGATATTTATTTGATCTGACTTTGGTATCACCCTGTAACCGAGGATTAAGAATTAACAAATAATTATGATTACTGAAACATTATATAGATGCTTTCTAAATTAGCCAAAAGGGTTAAAATTGGAATTAGTAAAACTGGCTAGACTTACTTCACCCTTTGTATGTGGCCATTTCTTGCCATTGTAATGGTTACTCCAGGCTGACCTTACCCTTACCTATGGCCACTTGTACCTGCTGTTGTAATGACTACTCCGCAGGGATTTACCATTGCATATGGACATTTCTATTGAAAGGTGACCGCTCCACCTTCCTCTGTTTTAGGTATCCCCTCTCCTGGATGCCTTGATCTCTGATAATGGTTGTGACTTTGTGACTCAACCCCCCCCCCCCTTCAGTACCCACCCCCATCCTGTTCAGCCCCTTAATGTTTATTAATGAAAGAACCTGTGCCGCTCCTCCACAATTACTCATTAGCATCCTGATGTTATAAAATATTAGCATTTCTGCAAATCGAGGAGGCATTTTGGGGCCATCTAAGGCGATTGACCTCCTTTGCTTACACAACCAAATGAACTCTTTCTCTCTTGGAAATCGCGGTGTCTCAGGAATTGGCTTTAAATACGCATCGGGAGAGAAGACACTGCTTTTCCTCCCTCGGTACTAATTCCTTAAAGAAAACTGAGCTGTAATTCAAAACGGCAATGAATGCACACAATCACCTCCCAACTTCTTGAGAAAATGCTAAAATTGCAGTAAAACAATAAAACAAATAAATCATGACAGTAAAGACAACAGAACTGATCATGGGCAGGCTAGAGATTTAACAACATTTCTGGAAGGCAGAGAGTAAAAGGAGATTATTTACTGAGTTTTAAAAAACCTAAAGACCTCAGATCAAAATACATGTGAGGGGAGCTGCACAGAGGTGGTAAACTGATTTTCCTGGTAGAAAAACTGATTAGCTGGGAACTTGAAGCTGGGCTGAATTCAGACAGAATAATGGAAATTTTGCCTTGATGACAATGTGAGTTCCTCTCTCTCTATCTCCACACTTACACACACAATACACACACATCTTTCTCCTCCTTCTCACCCCCCCAAAAATCATAAGAAAAGTGTTTTTTTTTTTTTTTTAATTAATACTCTTCCTGGAAAAGCTAGAGGCTGCTATTGAGAAGTATTGATGATCAAAAGAAAGTATTTGGGGTCCTGTGACTTCCTGCCTGCTCAGCATAAAATAAAATAAAGCAAGCCCTGTGCCTTTACACAGAAATGTCAGTCAGAATTCCCAGTAGGGGAAAGCCCTTTAGGAGAACCGTAACAAAGGAAACTCAGGCCAGCTACCAGGGCTCTTATCTCCTTCCCATTTAAATATAAACAGACAACAAATAATTGCCAGATCCATGAAGAAAATCTGAAGGAGAAAAGTAATAGACTATTGTGGATTGACTGCAAATAGGCAAGAGGAATCTTTTTGGGTTGATAGAAATGTTTTAAAACTTCACTGTGGTATGATTCCACAATGTTGTAAATTTTTACTAAAGATCACTAAATTTTACACTTAAATTGGGTAAATGTTAGAGTATGTTTGATAGTTAATATCCTGTGTCAACTTAGCAAGCACTGGCCTGTTTCTGTGAGGCTATTTCATAAATGGATGACTATCATTTCAGCTGATTGTATCTGTGGCTGATGACATCTACAGTCAACTGAGGGTCCAGCAGTGAGAGGAATCACCTCATCCAATCAGCTGTTGCCCTCAAAGGGAGAACGAGGGTTTTAGGGATCAGGAATAAGAATTCCCATCTCTACTTCACCCACCCAGCTTTTCCTGGGGAATTCATTGTCACCTTTATGGGAGTTCCCAACTCACAGCTTCTCCTGGGTAATTCCTCATTTTGTGACCTGCCCTACAGAAGTCACACTTGCCAATCCCCACAGTCACATCAGCCTATTCTTATAATAAATCTACTAATATTTACAGTTATATGGTTTTATTTCTCTGAAGAACCTAACAGTACAGTATGTAAATTATGTCTCACTAAAGCTATTTTTAAAGAAACAATAGGCTGATTACAAATGAGCAAACTAACAAAAGAAAATAACTGGTCCAAACAGAGAAAGAAATTTGAGCTAACTTTTGTATGATTTTTGTTAAATTAATTTTTGCAGAGAGTCATTAAAATAATGCATTCCTAAAACAGGAATTAAATAGAGTACACTAGTGATCTCTTGACCAAAATAAAAATAATAATAAACAAATTTATGAAATTTTAGAAATTTCCCCAAAGAAAGAGGGGGAAAAAAGATAAACAATAGGATAGAAAACAAGAAAATTATTTGTTGTCTATTTCTATTTTGACAGCCCCAAAAGTTATAAATACATAGTGTACCGAAAAGCAGTTCAAAGAAACCAAAACCCATTACTAAGGGAAATTTGCACTGTAAAAGCTTTCAGCTTACACTATATCACCTTTTCTTCACAGTACTTTGCCATCACATTTTCCTATATTGCATCAAATAATAATCTGGAGAAAAGAGAGGTTACAGACATTTGGGATAAATTTATTTATTAATGGGGGAGAAACGTCAGAGAAAAACTCGAGTTTCATTTTAGACATTAATATACTTGTGAATAAATTACTAAAAAAGCATCTGAGTATATTTATCATACTTAGCTTCTAAAAATAATTATCACAATGTGGTTCTGTCAACCATATCTGAAAAAGCTAAAAATTCAGGCTTTTTCCATTATTGCAATTTAAATAAATTGACTAAGCTTTGATATTTTCTTTTGTATTGTTTTATTTAACTTTTAATATTATTTTTTTCTTATACTCTTTGTGTCCTGTTTTTTTTATCTAAGAAATAGAATGATAAAATTAATTAATTACATTAGGTTTAAAGGTAATCACATACTAATCAAGAATGTCTAATAATAGCCCATAGTTGTTGTGGTTAGAAATCTAAATAATTCCTTTATATATTCAGGTTGAAGCTGGGTGTGATGGTTTAAAGCTGTATCTACCCCAGAAGAGTGTGTTCTTAAAGTTCATCCATTCCTGCGGCGTGGACCTATTGTAAGTAGGATCTTTTGGTGAGTAGGATCTTAACTTAAGATGTGACCCACCTCATTCAGGGTGGGTCTGAATCCTCTTACTGGGGTCCTTTATAAGAGAATGAAATTCAGACAGAGAGAGAGGAAGCCACAGAAGGAAGAAGCTGAAAGCAACAAGACCCGGAAGAGAAGGGAGAGACCAGCAGGCACCACCATGTGCCTTGCCATGTGACAGAAGAGCCCAGGATCACCAGCAGCCAGCCTTCAGGAAGAAGGTATAGTCTTGATGATGCCTTGCTTTGGACATTTTCATGGCCTCAGAACTGTAAGCTTGGAAGCTAATAAACTCCCTTTGTGAAAGCTAACCCATTTCTGGTGTAACGCATTTAGCAGCCTAACAAACTAGACACCAGGCTTTATGGCTTAGTTTACGATCTAAACAGATGTCACCTCAGCATTGAAAAGTTGACCAAAAATAATACCAAAGTTGACAGTTATTGGACACCTTCTCTCCCTCTCAGTCTTGGGTGCCCAAAAGACTCTAGGATTGTGTATCTAGGTAAAAAGGGGAGGTGAGGGTCTCTAAAAGACAGAGTTAGGATGGGATGTGAGATACCCCAGGGAAATACATGAAAAGTTCACTCTGAGTAGTTAAACTAGGAGACACCAGGACTACAAATCCAGTTAGCAAAGCGGGGAGTGGGGAGGTGGAGATTCTTACAGATATAACCTATAAGAAAAACCCAAGCGGGAAAGAAAGAATGGTTGTAGGTTTCCAGTTAGAGTTTCAAGATATGGAAAAGCATGAACCAATGCATGAGGAGACAGGAAATCAACAAAACTTTTGGCATCTGGTCAAAGGACCAAGGCAAAAAGGACTATACTTCTGATCTGAGGCAAAGGCTTTTTATTCCCTACCCAGGGCAACTTGAAAGCCAAACCCTGGTCAGACTGAATTCAAAGGAGAGGATAGGTAGGTCAATCCAACTAGTCGAAGGGCATGCAGCAACAGAAGCAAGAAAATTGTCAGGCTTATGTCTCATGTGATTAGATGAGGCATTCATTCCACATGAAAATCAGAATAAAATTTCATATTCAACAAACTCACTTGTTAAAATAGCCTACACATTTTAACACGGAAGGAAAACAACTTGAGATGAAGAACCTGAAGACAGAAAGACAAATGCAAACATTCCTTATTCTGATAGTTTTGAAGATTAAATGGGTATGTCGAGCTGTAAGACTCTTGGGGCAAAGCTCCTTAATATTTTACCAAGAAATATGGTTTCACTTCCCTCAGGCAAACTTGAACAGGTCCAAAGAGGGTGGCCCTATTAATTCTCTATCAAAGGTTTTAAATAAAATTTAGCCTAAGTCAAGGCAATAACAACCAGATCTCACTATACTAATTTAAGGAAAAAAAACACATAAATCTTTGCCCAGAAAAATGATAAAATCTTATACTAGCTTCTGATTTATGGAATTTCTTTGAAATGAATCCACCTAGGCTAATAAGGTCAAACAATGCAATTTTCATTATCCTATGTTCAGTGGATTTCTTTGCCAACGTTCCTTCCATGCTATTTGCTAACAAGCTCTTCCTAATGCTTAGCCTATGTGTGGGAATCAGGAAGAAGTACCAACTACAGCTCTCTTCATAATCACAGAAATGATCCCACACAGGAGACGGACAGCTAACCTTACTTCCTATTTGCTGTGCCATTAAATTTGAGGTCAACCAAGGTATTGGGTAACCTGTAGATTTACACTTGACTCCACAAATGCCAGTTAAAGAATAACCAATTATTTAATCCAAAACCAATTAAATAATAATTTCAAGGGCATTTCCTAAAGTGTCCCAGTTGGGATAAGCAGCCAGTTTGAAATAATTGCATTACAGGCCCATCCTTAGAATTCAGACAGGCTTAGATTCAAATCTTTGTTTATCTTCTTAAAATTTTTGTTTCCTTAAACAAGTCCATTCACGTCTCTGAGTCTGTTTCATCACCTATAAATAATATTCACCCCTCTGGGTTGATGTCTGGGTCAAACAAAAGCATCTATTTGGTTCTAGAGCCTGGCATGCTGTAAACTCTCAATAAATTGACCATTAGTTCTTTTTTTGGGTGGAATCTAAAGACCCATGCTAACTATAGTATTATTAGTAAATTTTGGGGCTGGTATTGATCAGTGTTATATACTGGTACCTTTTATGACAGTGACATTGACATACATTCCCCCAAACACATTAATGTTCCCATGAAAATTTACCTTTTTGATGGGAATACAATTATATGCTAAAGAAGAGAAGAAAGGCATATTAAAATATATATATTTATGTATATCAGAATCTCGGTGTTTAACAAATTAAAGAAAAGTAAAAAAAAAAAATTTAAGAGCCTAAAGAAGAAATCAATGCCTGTCTCTAGAGAGAAGACTATTTATCACAGCAAATAATATTTTAATGAACTTCTATTATCATCCATGTAGATACTTTTACACATCTTAGAATCCACTCTGATTATTGGCACCTTTTAGATAGTTTTTTAAAAATCATCAATAAATAAGGTAAGAAGAATTCTTAGACTTCAATTGACATATAGAAAGCAAAGTAAACATTTACCAAAAGATAAGGGAGAGCAGATTCTCTTGAACAGTGGTGAAGACTTGGGAGTATTTTCAGAGGGCTGGAATGGAAAAGGTGGGTACGGACACTTGGATGTCCAAATCCCTTAAGATTTGCCATTCACGTAATACCTGTGGGCAGGACCGACCAGAGAAGCATCCTCTCTCAAGTCTGTGTTTGGACAAACGTCAACTGTCTTTTTATTAAGTGTCTATTGTGCCCCCGGCAGATATTACCCCTCGTGTGTAGATAGGGCTTTACTTCTTGCACAGTAATTGCAGTTGCATTGTCTCTCTTATTCTCAAAACAAAACTGTCAGATAGCGAAAGAAAGCTGTTACCCCATTTGTGCAACCAACAGATGTGACATTGAGAGATTTAAGCTAATAATGTTCAGACTCGGAATTCTCCCAGTTTAGCTCTTTTTGCCATTAAATAAAGAAACACAGAATAGTGCCAGGCCTTGAGGAGTTAATATTGGAGGAACAGACCCCAGATCTGTGTTCAAGGCAATCCACCCACCACCAATGGGACCTCATTCAGTACTTGAAGGGACCCACCTTCCTGTGAAACAGAAACTGCTTTCCTCTGAACTGTATTCCATGTGTACATGATTATGAAAAGATTTTGAAAAATACAAACCAAAGCCTTAACAGTGACTCATTACAATGTGAATGCTGGGGAATAGTGTTGTATTAGTCAGCCAAAGGGCTGCTGATGCAAAATACCAATAATCAGTTGGTTTCTATAAAAGGTATTTATTTGGGGTAGAAGCTTACAGCTACCAGGCCATAAAGCATAAGTTTCTTCCTTCACCAAATCTATGGCCACGTGTTGGAGCAAGACAGCTGCCGACGTTTGCCAGGGTTCAGGTTTCTTGGGTTCCTCTCTTCCTGGGGCTATTTTTCTTCTCCGGGCTCAGCTCCTCTGTTTCCTCCACAAGATCAGCTGTAGACTATGAGGCTCTCTAGGCTTTGCCTCTGTCCACAAGGCCAGCTGTGAAGTGTCAGGCGAACGGCTTGTCTCTTTTCCGGGCCCTTCTCTCCTTCCTCATGACCAAGTTCCTCTGTATGCTTGCTTCCCCGGGCTCCAGCTCAAGACTCCGCATCAGAACTCCAACTCAACACTCCAACAACTCCTCTGCTCGGCCATGTAGTTTTATCTCTGAGTCCCCGCCCACCAAGGGGTCTGGATGCAACACCCAACCGACAATCCAATATCTATTTTTGGAATTCATAACGATATCAAACTGCCACAAATATTTCCTTCAAAGGATTGTTTTACATGCCTATGCCTCTTATGCCTCTACCGAGTTTATGGCATTCACAATTTCTGAGCCAAAAAAGTTATACTAAATGTGTTCTTGTTACTTATCATTATAAAAATCCTCTTAACTTATGTGAGCAAGACTTAATAGTTACTAAGTTAATTGAAGAAGTTAATTTAAAAGAGGAATAAAAAACAAACATATTTTAACTTTATATTTTCTTCAAACATACATTTCCCAACCTTTTGGGATAGGACATAACCTTTTCTTTAAGCATGAATCTGCTAATGGAAGTCCCCAAACGTTTTTCTTGTAGTAGCCCATGAGGTCCAGTGTACACTTTATTGAAAGAGAGTGAAAACCTTAAGATTCCTACAGTAAACAATTTGAATGCAAAGCCTTTTGGGAATTTAAGATTGTGTCCATTCTTTTGCAGTGATCTGGCCCACGTGTAATTGGGTCAACTTTCCAAAGCATTCAATGCTGTCTTCATAGAAGCAATGCCCTCTTTTTATCCACATTCAATGCCATTAGTTTCTATAGTATTTACTTTTAATATATAATTATAAAAATATACGCAACAGTGATAATTAGATTTGGTCACCAGCACTGATTCTTGGCAAGCAGATGATTTAACTGGTATAGGAAGAAGCATTTAGGCTTGGTAAATGCTACTAGTTGTGAACCTTCAACATGTCCTGGGCATCAGTTAGTATATTTAGGGAATGGAAAGCTTAGAAGTATTCAATGAGTGAGTCTAACATGGTGAATTTAAAGAATGTCTACTATATTTTTATGAATATTTTAATGTTAATGAAATTATAAGCTCTCTCCCTTACTTGATTATAAACCATGGGGACTTAGCTCCCTCAGAAATTGACACTCAGTTATACTACACTTGACAAACCAAACCAAAACATCTAGAGTAATTTTAATATAATGTTTTTAAGAAGCAAAATGATCAGGAAAATCATTCAGGTATTGGGTTTGCATAATGGCAAAGCTGCAGGTTCTATTTTAAAAATCATTTTACATCTCTGTTTTTAAACTACAACCCTGTTATATGTAAATAAAATTTAAAATTTATGTAATAATAATCTTGGACCGTAACTGCAAGCAGATTGAATCAGATGCAGGTTTGCAAATGATCTGGAAACCTTTTAGGACCATTGCTAATGGAACTAGCAGAATACTGTGTAATGAGTAACTCATATCTTTATTTTTAAATTAGCAATAACACACTAACTAAGGTAAAAGGACATTGAAATGAAGCTGGTGGTGGTGGTGATAAAAAATCATAAAAGGATTCACACCAGAAGAACAATCCATGCAATTGTTCCTTGCCTTTTCTATTGTATCAGAGAAAAGAGGATGAAAGCAGTTCTGAGGGATACAGCCAAGGCCTTCCAGGAGCTGATCAGGAATGTAAAACACCTGAGAAGGCCTTCTCTCTGACAGCTAATAGGTCAGCAGAACTTAAGGCATTTGTGGCTGTGAATGGAAAGCAGCTGCTGCTTTCCTGGAAAAATAAGACCTAAAATCAAGCTAGCTTCAGAATGGGTTCATTTTATTCAAGCCTGTATAGAAGTAGCAATGAAATAAATCAAGAAAGGTAACAGGAAGAATTAAATGTTTTCTCACTAATTTCAACCAGTGTTCAGATGTCTTTAAATCTTGCATTTCATTGTGTATTGAAATTTTAAAACTTTATGTTTATATCAATTAATGCTTGATTATTTGAATTAAAAGACCTATTTTCATTGCAAAAGTATGAACAGAAATGTGAGCTCTTTTTTGTTTCAACCTCCTTTGTGGCTGGAATCCTGACTATTTAATGCCTTAACTGAGTAATAAGTATTTTCCAGAAAGAATGTTATCCCAACTCCAGACAAAATAATGGAAATGAACAGCTTCTAGAGCTGCAAGCTTGCAACTCAAGACAAAGACATGAAAGAAACTTCACACGGATATTTTAATTGCTCGTTAAAATTTTTACTTTTTTATGCACATATTTGGAATTATCTGAATAGTTATATTATGTCAGTAACAACTATATCACAGAGGTTAAATGAGGCTATTAAAAGAAAGACAAATGGAACTTGTAATTAAATAGCTAATAATAAAATATTAGAGACATTTTCAGCAACTTTAATGTGGCATGCAGTCAACACCTCTATGAATAGAAGTAGTTTTTAAAAACAAGCTGTTCTACAGGCATAGAGAAGCATCTGAGAAAAGAGGCTAAGCATGAAAACTAATGTTGATTTCTTCCCAGAGGGGCATGATCTCCAGCTGGAGATACAAAAGAGCCAGCATAACAAGATGCACAGACACCTCCACACGAGCACGTGCATTTCAACCTAAAACAGTTTTACTAAGGAAAATGGTTTCCCCATTTAGAGTATACCCTTTGATCCAAATTTTACTTGGATCCAAATGGAGTACAGATAATTCTTCTTTGACACACAGCTCGATGTGTATCATACCCATTTCACACTCCACCCTCTAACCATACCGCAGACACGCACACTCATTTTATCAAATTAAACTTCTCCAGTGCCTTCTAAAGTTCTTCTATGACCCGGCACCTTCTTCCCAGCCACACTCTTTAAGTGTCTTCATCTTGTACATGTTCCTCCCGTAGCATTTAAGGCTGAAAGTAGTCAGGAAAGGAGAGCCGGAACTACATTTTTGATAATTTAGCCAAAGTTGCACCAGCTTCTATGAAAACCATGCCAGACAGATGATTCCTATCAAATGTATTGTCCACCAAAATCTCACTTCCTTTTTGCATTCTGTGCCATATCTGTCCCCATCCTCAGAGGATTGGAGACCACAAGTATAGGATCCTGCCTTCATCCTCAATACAAGTACTCATATTCAGCCAGCATTTCTCATGGGTCTGGTGATCTTTTAAATCAGGGGTTCTGAACAAGGGGTCCATGAGCTTGAATTGAAATTCGAAAAAAACATTATTCTTGTGGGGACATGTTGGTGCAGGTGTGATACGTTTACTAAATAATACACAGTACAGTGTGGACCTAGTAAGGGGTCACCTGACTGGCAAAGGGGTCTGCGGAACAAAAAAGGTTAAGAACCCCTGTTTTAAATGGATCATCATGGCACTGTAAACAGTAGACTCACTTTCCTTCCAGACTGCCCATCATATAAAAATAATGAGTGTTGTTTCTACAAACGCATTAAGTTCATTAATGAAAAAATATAGTAAAAAACAAAAACCAGCTACACCTTCCCCAATAGATTTTTCTCTTTTTTTTGACAACAGTCCATTACCAGACATACCATGGAGTCAGACATTTGACTATTAATACATTGAGGAATACTGGTATCTGGCTTGTATTTCTATAGCTAACCCGCAAAGATAACAGAGGTAACCGGCAAAACGGCTTGATGAAGTCAAGACACTAAGTGTACATATTTTGTTCTGGTCTATTAGTGTAGTTGTCATGTCAAAGAAAATAATGAGGTAAGTGCATCAATTGGTATTCATGAACCCACAAGTAATTACCATTTTCTCTCCAGGGGAGATCTGATTACAATTAGCAGGATACTGAATACCTGAAATGAAATAGGGAGGCGGTACTTAGAGTGAAAAACAAAACAAAAGAAGTAAACAGGAGCAAGGAAATATAACCTCACCTACTTCACCATCTCACTACAATTAGTCCTATTTGCCCTCACCTCTATATGGACAAACAGAATCCTATGTACATGAAGGGATGTGATTTCCTGGGGTACTAAATACATCCAAAAGTAAGAAAATTTAAATCTCCCATTAATCCCTAATTGTATGAGTTAGGAAGATATTCTTAGCAAGGATAATGTCAGCGTAAAAGTTTTGTTGACTTTAGTATTACATACACATACACGCACACTCAAATAGTTGTACCTCAAATGCAATTAATATAAAAGTGCACTTAGTCTTTTGAGAACATTAATCATATAGCATATCTTCTTAGTACTAGAACACCATTCATGTAATAAAATAATAAGACCTTCAGCTGGGGAGTTTATCTTTCCCTTTTTAAAACCTAAGCCAATAAAAATGAAATAATAAGGAAAGAAACTTTTCATGGCCTATAGCTAATGACACCCCTGCTAGGCTACCAGTTTAGTATCCTGCAGTTTAAACAACTGCCATTTGTCAGACAATTGTTTATGTTTTTTCCCATCTTTGCATTAAAGCAGAATGCTATATTTGCATTTTTGACCCACTTTGCTTTTGTGCACAAAGTTGGCATATCAGAATAGTTGAAATAACCTATCTAATTATCTTCATTAGTTGGAAGGCAAGAAAAGAAGTGCAAAGAAAATTCAATACCTAAAAAAGAGAGAGAAAAAAAGGGGTATTTTCTAAAAAAGAGATTAGTTATACATATAGCTAACATCGTTCTATACTTGATACCTTAAAGGCACTCAAGCATCTGTTGAATTAATTGAAAATTTATTTTAAACACTTCCTTTGTATAACTTCCTTTGATGAATAGTTCTCAATAGGTGTAAGTCAACACCCATCTCCTTCCTGGCTCTGGACAATGTGGTTTAAACCAGAGTTTCTGGAGCATATTATCCTTCTCTCTTTTCAAAAGAGTATACAGCTAGTGCCCTGCTTGTTTGTTTGTTTGTTTGTTTTTTAAAAAAAAAGGCTAAATAATGCAATAATTAATATTTTCTATAGAAATAATGTCTTACATTATTTATATTCAACTTTCCCTTTAGAACAATTATTTTTTAAATATACTTTTTGGACCTATTAGGACTGTAATAACCATTACAACCAATAAAAAGACAGAAAATTAGCATGATGGCAAATGTGTTTTAAAAAAATCAAACTGGGTAGTTTCATTTCTCCATTTGACTTAGGTATTTTGAGCCTAATATTTATTCCATTTGAAGATCTCTAGACTTCACCTGCTTGAGAAATGTTTCCAAATACATTTGACTCTTCCTTCCAAGAAAACTCTCTTTGGTCTCTTATGGAAGAATGAATGCACAAACAGGGAGGTGTTTGTCCATAAGTTTGCAGTAAAGCACATTTTATAAAATCTAAAAATTGGAAGAACTCTTATTGAAGATTTACCCAAGTCTAGCATATCCATCTCTCCAGAGACGCTCATCCAGGCCTTATTTGAGAGTTTCCAAAAATGAGGGTACTTCCTTCAGAAGGCCCTGCTGCCCGGTGCTGAGCAGCTCTGATGCTTTGAGTTACCAGTATGGCAGCAAAGACCGCCTGCTCTGACCTCCAGTGTGTACCTATTAAGGGAAGACATCGATCATGTTCCAACTTCGGGCCTCTCTTCCCAGCCCAGGTTTATACACAACATGGAATCCAGATGTCTCTCCATTTTGTCAGTCCCTTTTTTAATCTCTTCTGGACTTGCACTATCTTTGTTATGTTTCTTTGTTCGCTTTGGTTGGTTGGTATTTTTTTTTTTTAATATGTTCCAAGAACTAAATCTTTTCTACAAAACTGTCAAATAAATCAGAATTTCAAACTCTAGCCTAAAATTTTCAGAGGGATTTTCAGTATACGAGGGGAAAAAATAATAGTAGGGGATATCTAGTTGGATTCAGGGATTAAAAATCAGTAACACAAGATACATGATTTATACTTTAGGATATATTTCTTCACTTTTTTTCTTCTCTAAGTGTTTCGACTAATTTTCAATTGAAAAAAAAGCAATGCCTTAGGTTAAAAATAAAATTAGCCCATTGGTCAACAGTAAGCTACCTATTTTGTCAGGCACACAGTTTGGTCAGGAATTATAGCTGTGTGACCTGAGGCCTGCTTTTGGAAACTTATCATCCCTGCCTACCTTAGTTCTTCCTTCTTCCCTCCCTCCCCCACTCCTCCCTCCCTCCTCCTTCCTTCCTTCCTCTTCCTCCCTCCATTCCTTCCTTCCTTCCTTCCTTCCTTCCTTCCTTCCTTCCTTCCTTCCTTCCTTCCTTCC
>JAKSZT010054341.1:1467985-1526289 GCA_026826555.1 Tolypeutes matacus | reverse complement strand
TCCTTCCTTCCTTCCTTCCTTCCTTCCTTCCTTCCTTCCTTCCTTCCCTTCATTCTTTCCTTTTTTCTTTCCTTCTTTCCTTTCTTACTTATTTCCTTCCTTCCTGCTTTTTCATCCTTTACTCTCTTAGTTCCATTAAATAATTAAAATAATTAATAGACTTTGAGAATGTCTGCTACCACTAGACAGCCTCTGAGTATTAGCAAGTAGATATAGCAGTTTGCCTTCTGATGGTTAATAGGCCCAGTTGAAAATTCTTTCATTCAACAAACTTCTATTAACTTGCCATGCACTGAGGAAAAGAAAACCAAAATTTGCCATCATTTTATCTAGAAAGTGTTCTGCTAGAGGTTTGATCAGGGCACCACAGAAATACAGAACAAGAGTCTCAAAATTAACCAGGCAGTCTGGAAGACTCCAGGCTGCCCGGAGCAGGTCGATGCTTAGGAACAGTTCAGAGGAACAATTAAGAGAGAGAAAGATGGGGAAAGACGGGCTCCAGGCTGAGCAAATCTCTTTTATGACCATCTCAACAAGGATGGAACTTGACTTTGCATTTAAGCAAGATTTCCTTCTGTCTGGTTCTTTCATTTCTATAACAACAGAAATGACTGAACCCACTGGTCTATCAGGTATTTAAAGCACATCAGGCCCTCTTCATCACAGTAAAGGATTTTGACACTCGTCAGAAAAATCAACCACAATATCCACAACATAACTCTTAAGATGACCAACGTTTTAAAAATCAATAATAAGGAAGCAGATACAGCTCAAGTGATTGAGCACCTGCTTCTTGTAGGTCCTGGGTTCAATCCCCGGTACCTTCTAAAAAAAAAACAATAATAATGAATATGTTTGCTGCTCATGGTCCTGGATACCACAGTGTATACCCAAATTGTTAAATCAGCAAAGGAAATATACTTTGGCTTTCTGGTCTTATCTTCCTGCAAAATAATGTTACATTAGTAAAGATCATATGGTATGTTCTTACTTTTTTATAGAATCAAACAAGGGAAATGTAAATTTGAAAAATCTGTCTGTTTTCAAAATATGATCACTGAAGACTCACCTACTACATAATTCATTGGTTCACACAATAATTTATATTCCAAAAAGATAATCCTCCACATAAAAAGTAGGGTATTTTATTTTACCAGGTAATAAAAAGTAAAAATACATTATGTTTCTTTCTCCCATAGCTATCATAAACTAACTGCAATACCGAATTTAGTCCTTTTCTAATTTTAATACATTTAATGCTACTTTTATTTTTATTACTATGTTTTAAATAAACATCATACATAAAGAAAATTGCACAAATTATTTATGTAGAGCATGATAAATGATCAAAAAGTGATTGTAAAGGAAACAAAGTAACAATGACATACGTCAGGAAGGGGAACTTACCACAACTCCTGCCCACCTGTACCTGTCACAATCACTGCCATCCTCCCCAAAGTTAACCACAATAAAAAGAATTAATATATAGCATCCTTCCCTCCCCCGTTCCCAACGATCACACACTGTAGTGAAATTCTGGGATGCTTTAATGCATAGGATGTCTTCAAATAGAAATTTTAATGTTTTGAGGAAGTGACCTAAGATCTTGTTTGAGTTGTTTAACTTCTTTGTACAATTTATTCTTTAACCTTAAAGGTTGTAACTGGATTTCTTCACTTATTTTTTCGTATTTATTTGTGTTCTTTTCTTGGAAGATATGCAGAGAATTTGAAAAAACAAGAACCTGAAAGAAACTGTAAGGCTGAAGAAAAGATGACAAATGCACTTTTAAGTGTAAAATAAAATTCATGTCCTTCAACAATGGGAATTTTCCATGGAACAGGTCAATTGGATAGCCTCTGGTGCTGGGGTGATGCAGCTCATAAGAACTGCTTCACCCTGAAAAGGATATAACTTGTTTCCTTGATATTATCTATCTGCCTTCATCATGCATTTCTGTGTATATTTTCAACAAGAGTTGTCCTTTGTTATAAAGAAAATAATGTATATACATATATGTCAGTGTAGGACCAACATAACTGCAGTTTCTTATTTCTTTGCAAGGCAACTGTTATGGATTTAAATCTTCAAATAATAAAATAATACATATATTAATATGTGAATTACTAAAAAAGTAAAATTGGCATCGTTTTTAATAAGCTGCTATGCTTGATTAAAGAATTTCATGTTTGGATATTCTACTTTCTTCTGTTTTGTTTTGGCTAAAAAAATGCTGGGCATTTACTCTGTACCAGATACTCATTTTAGCACTTTACATGGATTATTTTATTTAATTCTTACAAGAACCCTATAAGGTATATATTTTTATCATTCCCCTTTACAAGGGTAGGACGAGGTCTACTTTTACTTGCCGAAAGCCACACACCAGGAGTTAGAGAAACAGAGATTTAACCAAGACTCTGAACCCATGCTCTTAACCTCTAAACTAGAGTGTCTTTTAGATAATAATCACATGCCCCACTGCCAATAATTTCTTAAAACACTTCCTCTATGTGTGTATATATGTTCTTTATGGCATAACATATACCTCTTCCATCTCTAAACATATTAACAGATTTGTGGATATCTATTTACCCAGGTTTTAGTTCTGAAGTTTCAGAAAGGCAAATTATGCAATGCGAGGAATGGCAGGAATGCCTCAGGATATCGTCTAGAAATCTGCCACACTACAGGGAATTTTGCTATTAGAGACTGATTCCTGTGGAGGAATAAGCAGACTTTTTAAACATACCTCAAGAAGGTTCAATATGTTATCCATGCATTCAAACAAATATTTATAGTGTCTACTATTTGATAAACCCTATCCTAGGCTCTTGGGAAAAATAAGCAAAAAAAAATTCTGCCCTCATGAAGCTTTCTGAGAGAGGGACAAAACAATGAAAATACTGTAAATAATATATAAGCAAAATGTGTGGAATTTGGGAAAATAATACATGCTCAGAGGAAAGAAAGTAGAGCAGGACAAGGAGAATTTGGAGTAGTGCGGTAGAGTGGGAGACAAATTACAGCTAAATACTGCGGGCATGGCAGGCTTCTGAAAACGTGAGATTTAAACAAAGATGGTTCTTCCTTTACAAAATGTCAAGTATATGTTGATACATGGGAAAATAACCGCTAATGTAATTTATGGATTATAGTTAACAGCAATATTGTAATATTTTTGCAGCAATGGCAAAGAAGACGTTATATCAATTCTAAGGGACAACAAGAAAGGGGTATAAGGGAGTGTGGGGTTTTCCCTCTGGACTAATGAAAAGGCTCTAAAATTGACTGAGGTGATGGCAGGACAGCTCTGATGAAAACGAGAGCCACTGAACGGACTATACAAAGCATCAGACTATACAACACAATGAATCCTGTGGTGGAAGATGGGCTGTGGATAACAGAACAAATATGGAACATTCTCTCATGAACTGTAACAAGTATATAATGCTAATACAGGGTGTCGTTAACTGGTGGGGGGGTTGGGGAGAAAATACAGCAAATGTAAGATATTGGCTATGGTCAGTAGCAATGTTTTGACATTCTTTCATAGTTTGTGACAATTGTTTCACAGCAATGCAAGGTGCTGGTGGTGGGGTTAGGGATTTCTTTACCTCCCATGGGGTATGGGAGCCCTGTATGATGATATGCATGTTGGTTTTGTAAGTTCACAACTTATACTGTACACTTATTGTTTATGGATGTTCATGTATGAGTGATAAGCTTCAATTTAAATAATTAAAAATAAAAAAGGTTATGAAAACAAATATCTGAATAAATACAATATCTGACTGAGCAGTATATGATAGCTCAATGCAACATTCATGATAAAATTATGGTGGAAATTTTAAAAAACCAATGTGTTATATTGAAATAAAATTTTACTGAACGAGTTTTAAAAAATAAGATATGATGGAGAAGTTGAGGGAGTTAAGGAAGGGGCTATCTGGGGATGGGATTGCGTGGGTTTGGGGCTCCACACAGAGGGAATATAGAGCAAAGACCTGAGAACAGAGGCTGCCTAGTGTCCTGCAGTGCGGCAGAAGCAGCAGGAGGCCAGTGTGTGGTCTGAAAATCGTGATGGAGGAGAAACCTGGGGGAGATCAGATGACATAGGAGAGGATGGAGACCCACGTCACAGAGGACCTTGTAGACCGTGGTACGGACATTGGCTTTTACCCTGCGTGAACTGGGTCACCATACAGAGTTTTGAGCGGAGGAGTAACGTGAAACAGTTTAAAAGGGTCATTCCAACTTCGGTCTTGAGAATAATCATAAAAAGATCAAAATTGAAGAAGCAGAGGAGTTTTAGGAGGGTTTATGGCCTAATCTGATACTCCAGGCAAAAGATGATGAAGAATTTGACAAGGTGGTAGGTAGCTCTTGGAAATAGTAAGAAAGGGTCAGATTCTAATATTGAAGTTTCAGGTGATAAGATTGTCTGATGATTGGCAGTAAGGTGTGAGAGAAAGAATTGTCAACTATAACTTCAAAGGGAAGCGGATGTGGCTCAGGTGACTGAGCTCCCACATGGGAGGTCCGTGGTTTGGTTCCCAGTGTCTCCTAAAGAAGACAGCGAGCTGGCATGACGGGCAGGTGCAGCAAGCTGACACAACAAAATGACACAACAAGAGACACAAGAAGAAAAACATAATGAGAGACACAACAAGGCAGGGAATGGAGGTGGCTCAAGCAATTAGGGGCCTCCCACATCGGAGGTCCTGGGTTCAGTTCCCAGTGCCTTCTTAAGACACAGCAAGTGTAAACAATGAGGGGGTGGGGAGAAATAAATAAAATCTTTTATATATATATATGACTCCAAGGTTTTTGGACTGAGTGATTAGAAGGATGGAGTTCCCATCAAATGAAATGTTACATAGTTGTTTATAGAGAAGGTCTGAATTGGAGGGAGAAGACCAGAAGTCAGTTTGGACATGCTGAATTTGAGGTAATTATTAAATATCCAAGTGAAGATTTCAGTAGAAACTTTGAATACAGGAAGATTCAGGCTAGAGAAATATATTTATTGTTCAATACTGAACAGTCCTATACATGTAGAGGTAAAGAAATCAGGAAAGACAATATTTCTCAAACTGCTGTCTGAGTTGGGTTAGTGATTTCAACAGGGTTTTGGGGATGAGAGGGAGAAACCTTACAAAAGATGTTATAACTTTACCCTATTCACAGAATTCTGAAGCCCATCTGTGGGCAACTCACTTTCATGTGCATTTATCTCCAATCTAAGAGGTGCATGTTTTTAGTATTATTGTCATTATATGGTGGAGGTGAAGGAGGTGGAGAGAGGTGAGATGATACAGGAAAGTTCGCACGGTAAGAGCTTTAGCCAGGTCTTGCCACTTAGGGTCTCCTGCCTCAATTCAAGCACCAGAAAGTTAGAAGCAATGTTCAGGGATTTCTCGTGAGACACACAAAGGGGAGATGAAAGAATGCCTGGGCCAAATGTGCAAATCTCATTAACTTGCCTATCGTCAACCTCTGAACACTGGAGGGTTTCACTCCATTTGATCATGGAGGCTCCTTTCTCTGTGGAGTTTAAATAGTTTAGTCCAATTCTAAATAGAGGTAGAATGAGAGGAAATTTAGGTAGAGTCAATAGGAGGAGGACACAGAGAGAAGATAGCCATGTGACAGAGGCAGATATTAAGTTATAGCACAAGCCAAAGAATGCCATGGATTGCCAAGAAGCTACCATAAGAACCAGACTTTAGAGGAAGCATAGCTCTGCCAGCACCTTGATTTCAGACATCCATCCTCCACAACTGTTAGACAATAAATTACTGCTGTTTTAAGCCACCCAGTTTGTTGTACTTTGTTTGGACAGCCTAAGGAAACAAAGACAATGGATAAACAAAATGTGGTACATGCATCCAATGAAACATTGTTTGGCCATAAGAAGGAATGAAGCTCTGAGTCATGCTACAACCTGGATGAAACTTGAAAACATCATGCTGAGTGGCATAAGCAAGGTACGTAAGGACATATATTACATGGTTTCACTTAAATGAAATGTCTAGAAATAGCAAATTCATAGAGATGGAAAGTAGATTGCAATTTACCAGAAGATGGGTTGAGGGGAAAAGGTAGAATTGTTGCTTGGTTGGTATAGACTACTTGTAAATTTTTGAAATAATTTATTAAGTAAAATTTTATTAAATTCAAAGAATAAAATCAATATTCATGAGTACATACTGATGTAAATGAACAATTGGAATCATAAATGAATGGTGGTGAAAAGACAACACTTCCTTATAAAGGATTTCCAATTAACAAAGGTAGAAGCGATGAGGAATATAGTTCATCACCATTAGAACTTAGAAAGTCACATTAATAATTATGGCAGGCAAGATGCACCATGAAAAAGACTACTATTGGGTGAAAGTTTATACAGAAGCAGGGTATTTGCATGGACTCAAAGTATCTCCTCCAACATATTTATTTTGGTGGTTTTATCTATAAGTCCAGAAATTAGTTGACATACCCCAGGAGGTGTTAAAAAAAGAATGAATTTGTTAAATTATGAAGTTAGGTCTTGTTTATATATCTAGTACCACATAAATTATTTGTAAATGTTCTAACTAGGTTACAGTCATTCGTATCTGGGAAGTTATTATGTTTAACTTCACCAATAGATTGATCTAAATATAATTTTTAAGTTGATTACAGAGGACTCAGTGAATATTTTCAAGAGCTAACCTATGCAAACCAAGCAAAAATGAACAAATCATTATATTTCCCATTGAAATATAAACTGAACACTGAGCTATTATTTTCTGGTTTTCATTACCAAGGCTGGCATTCAAACAATAATATGTAACAAAAGACAGTATTATAAATTATTGTAAAACAGAGGAAAGAATACCAAAAAAAGAAAAAAGAAAAAAAAAATTGTGCCTAGAATAGAGGAAAGAAAGTTCTGCAAAATGGTAAATAAAAGAAATCAGAGACATATGACCACCATAGAGTGTTACCATGCACTTGAAACTGACCCCAAGTTTAGTTTTCCTAAAACTCATATTTAGTCCTTTCCTTTCTGGTTCTGCAAACCAATGGAAGCTATAATGGGGAAGAGGAGGACTTAAAAAAATAGACAAAGCATCCAATAAAATAGTGAAATTATCAATCAAACCAAGAAGATTGTTATTTCAGAAAATTCAATATAAAGTCATAGAACTGGAAGGGAGTTTGATGGATCTCTTTGATGGGTGAATGTGTAAATGTGTAGTAAAGAGTTTGGCCTTAACCAAAGAAGAGGTCTAGCCTTTGCTCTTGGTTCCTAAAAGGTGGTCTTTGTTTGCCTGGGGGCCTTGGACTAGACAGAGAGTAGCAATGTAATCTAGGGCATGGCCTGGCCACACCCATATACAATCTCAGAAGGAATACGAACCACAGCAGAAACAACAGCAATGGGATGTAGGGTGGGGACTTTTGGTCACCTGATATCAGTGGACCTGGACTCTGAGACCAAGCATGTGTCCAATCAATCAATCAATCATATATATATGTGTGATGAAGCCCCAGTAGAAACTGTGGACCCTGAATCTCAGGCGAGCTTCCCTGGTTGGCAACACTCTGTGTATAGTCACACATTAATACCAGGAGAGTAATAATCCTGACTCCACAGGGGGAGGACGATGGATGCTCCAGATTTGGAATGCTTCTAGACTTCACTCATGTGCTCCCTCCCTCTACTGGTGTGATCTGTAGCCTTTCCCTGTAGTAAACCATAACTTTGCATCTAACAGCTTTCAGCAAGTCCTGTGAACAGGAGGGTAGTTTTAAGAGCTCCCTGAACCTGCAGTTGGTGTCAGAAGTGGGGAAGTCTTCTGGAGGGCTGTGTTTGCTCTGACCATGAGAATTGGCTCTAAGCTTTGTAGTATAGTTAACTCCAAGCAGTAAAGGACTATAACCTTGACTGAAAATAAGCATCATAATCCCATGTTAATCTCTTTAGAGAGTTTCTCTACCAAATCCTACTGGAACTGAAAAACCAATAGGTTTTAGGAATTTTTGAACAAATAAACTATTAATTTTCCTCCATAGTCTTCAGTATACAACACAGAGCTGGCATTGGTTGGGCACTAAATTAATGTTTGTTGAATGGCAAAGTGATTCATTTGCACTATATTAAGTAAAATGGTATCAATTTTGGAAAAGTAGAATATTTTGAAAGATGTATGGTTTACTAAATGAAATGTAGAATTTAATAGGTACCACCACAACTCTAGAAAAAGAAATTCTAAAAATACACATACACACAAAAAAGAAAAATTCTGTTCTAGAGATGTTAACAAGTGGAATTCTGTTCAGGTTTTTCTGATTTATATGCTAATATATAATTTCATAAATTACTTAATTGAGGATCTCAGTTTTCTAAATTTTAGAGGAATAATTAAAATTGCCAACACATATTATGTGCTTTTATGGCTTTCCATTATTTTCATTCTATTATTGATCCCAGAGTCAAAAAAAAATGCTATAAAAACATCCTCTTTTCTGTTTCTATATGTAACTATAATTAATGCAAGACAGTTATCCTGTGTTTAATACTGTGAGTCTTTATACAAACATGCATTTAAGAAATTCCTAAATTATTTATGTTAGAACTTCTGTAAATACAAAAAACTTCATTACATGCCAATTTTCAAATAAATGCTAATTTACCCTCAAAAATAAGTATAGGATATTTAATTCAGCAAATGAATACTGAGCTGTCATTGTGAATCAGTACTTTGCCAGGCACAAAGGATGGAAAGACAAGGTCAAAGCCAGAGGTTCCCAAATTTTTCAGTTCATGTCTTAGTGTCTTAGTCATTTTTTCATTGTACCCCCAAGCCAAAAATAATATAACAGCTCCCTTCAGTAAATAATTAGGATCAAACAACCAAAAAAGAATTAATAACTAACAACATAGTAGCAGTTTTATATATTAATATAAATAAATTGAAAGAAAAATAATATTTGATTTCATTCTTAATCACAATTATTTATTTATTGAGTGTGAAACCCGTAGGGCACTGCACAACTTGCCAAACATTGGGATGAATAGAACCCCACTCATTTCCTGTTCCATATTGATTTTCACGTGGTACTTGCTTTTTATCACAGCTATTACAGAAAACCCAGATTTTGCAAAGATATGACATCATCAAAAGGAATGTAGCAGGATCTAAGGTTGAAATGATGAACTATCTTGAGCTAATAATTTACACAGTATCTGACAAATGTAATTGTATTCCCCTTAAAAGTTTAAATTATCCTGCAGGACTCCTACGAATTTATTGTGGTGCCAGTTTGGGTAGCACAGATATAGGTTAAGAATTAATTTTCTCATTGTTCAGGGACAAAATAAAGCAACAAAAACAATCCGTCACAATCCAATGAGGAAAGTGCTGTATTATAAGAAGATAATAATAAGAACAATGGGAAAAAATTGGGCCATATCTTATACAATATTAGTTTAAATAGCATATTAAGGTCTCTTGCCTTTAGTTTAATAGCTGAAGAGGTTTTTAGGCAAAGGGAATGGATAAAAAATCAATTGGCTGTGAGAAAGGAATAGGTTCCAAAAAAGAGAGCAAATATATGGAAAATCATTTGGCCACACAACATGTGTTAAGCACCTCCTACTCCCCCCATATGTCCCACAGTTATTAGATGTCACTGCAAGATCAAAGAGAAGCTTTCAGCTGTAAACGCCCTCCAACTCGTAACCATCTCTTACATTGTCCCTTGGACACTACAACTAGAATGGTGCCTGGCATATAGTAGGCACTAAATATAGGATTATATGCTAATTAGAACAAACAGAACATATGGGAATAATTTAAGAAGGCACGTGACTAAGGTATCAAAAATTACATATACTTTTTTAAAATTTTATTTTTAAAGAAGTTTTAAATTACATAAAGGATACATAAAAAACATAGGGGGATTCCCATATATCCCATCCCCTCCCCACACACACACTTTTCCCACATTAACACCATCCTTCATTAGTGTGCTACATTTGTTACGATTGATGAACACATATTGAAGCATTGCTACTAACCATGGTGTATAGTTTACATTATAGCTTACACTTTGCGCTGCACATTTTTATAGATTTTGATAAAATGTATAATGGCCTGTATCCATCATTGCAATGTCATGCAGGATAATTCCAATGTCCCCCAAATACTCCGTGTTACACCTATTCTTCCCTCTCCCTTCTCTCAGAACCTCTGGTGGCCACTGCCTTTATATCAATGTTACAAATTCTTCCATTACTAGAATAATAACAAGTCTACTTAAGTCCATAGTTGTATTCCCCCTTTAAGTTTGTTCATTCCTCAATCTTGAGGATTTTAGGACGGTGATTCCCACTCTGTTTCTTATTGAGAGGGGGCCTAGATCCCATGGGGCAGATGGGTAGAACTGTCTTCCTTGCAGTTGTAGATACTCTCTGTTTTTTGGGATGGGCGTTGTCCATCATCATCCTTTTGTTAGTTGTCCTGGGTAAGTCCGATGAACTGGAGAGTGAGTGTTGGTTGCAACTCTGCTGAAATTCAGGGCTCAGCCAGCAAATGAACGTCCAGAAGATTTAAGTCTCTGGTACATATATTTAATGGGTATAGTACTAATTATAGGTTTAAATAAAAGGGGCAGAAGAGCTATGTGTAGGGAAATTATAAATGAGTCTAACTCTGTTACATTGGGGAACATATATTCCAAGTTAAGATCCACTGATATGGTGCCTAATTCCTGAGATTGTCTGCCCTTCCTATAGTTGTCTCTAGAGCCCTCAGGAGCCCCAATGCTTGAGGCACTGTTTACTGTGGCAGTCAATGAGATCCTCCTGAGAGTGCAAAAACATAACCTCTGGAATGACCTCCTGACTCATGTTCTGGACTCAATTCTCTGTCCCATGGTGAATTCCTCTGGCTTCTCGAACTTCAGCATGACTTAAGCTTCTCTTATGCCCTCATTTTATGGCCCACAGGTGGCTTGATGCCGTGAGCAAGAATACTATGGGAGGACTTTCAGTGCCATGGCCACTTCTGAGCTCTGGCTACAGCTTGGTTAGTTCCAATTTTGAATCTAATGAGTATCCTATAAATCTGAACCTATAAGCTACACCAACACAGAAGTGAAACGCTCTCTACCTCCACCACAAACACACACACAGCAGTTGTGTCTGTGGCAGACTTTAACGAAATTTGGAAAGATAGTCAACGTCGGAGAGATACAAATAACTTGAAATAGAATATTAGACCTCCCTATTCAAAAAGTCATTTGGCTACCCCACCAGTGGAAGTTTTCATCAGTTAAGTCTCTCAAGGACTGATCTTTCTCTATGTCTTACTGCATTCCCCATCTTCACTCATTCTCTCTCCCCCAGATTAACCCCTGGAATTAGAATTCTTTTTCTTGTGTATAATGCAGATTAATTCAACATCTCCAGCCCCTGTTCCCAACCTCAGCTCCAAACCCACATCTGGTTGCAACAACAAAACCCATCAGGGTAGGCAACTGAATCAAAAGTGACATTTATATAATCAGCAACACAAGCATTTGCAAAACCTTTTTAAAATAGTTCATATTTTAAGATGAATTTCCTTTTTCACCATCCATCCATTTCAGAACAGTAATTTTTTCTAAGCTCATGGTATAATCAGATTTTAATGTCCTTTCACCCCATATGCGAATATTTCTCAGTCCCTCTCCAACCTCTTGAGGCAGCCTCAGTCCCATCGGTCTTCAAATTTTATCCCTGACTTTGTAAAAGAAAACAAAATGTGAAGCAAAATGAGCAAAAGCCTAAATCATTGGTTGTTACAAACACTAATTTGTCTTCTTTTTCGAGAGTAGAGAAAGTGCTGGCTTTTCTGAGCTAAAACATCAAAGTTATGATTCTACAAATTCCATGTCAGAGTATGAAATTACCTTAAAATCCATTTTAATGAGAAGCTGTCAGTCTCTAAATTAGTCTACATTCAATTTAATTGCCTGCTTAGTTTATTTTTTAATCGGGATGCATAGGCAATGCCTTCCACTCCCGTACTTCTGAATTACTAAAGAGGCTTTTGCATAGCTGTAAAAATCCCAGGAGACAAGGTAAGGATCAAATGTGTGAGAGCGGATACCTGCGAACCTGACAGAAGAAAACTGAGCCTTTTAAAAAGTAAGAAAGAAAGTAGGTTGCCGTAAGATTCGAGTCCCAGAAATTCTCAGTTTGCAGATAGGTGAGTTAATGGTCACTTTTGATCTCAGCTGGAGCCATCTAGTGCTTGCAATTCATTATTCAGGCAATTACCAGTAATAAGAAGTTTCACCAGAAACATAGCAAATACTTCTCAAGACTGCTTTAACTTATAACAGCAATATATAACCTGTCAAGAAATTACTAATAGATGAGTGGCAACAGGGATATATTAACAAGCAGAGTTTAAAGAGGAGAGAATTTTATAAAGTTCCTTCTTTGTTACATTCTTGGGGAAAAATCAATACACCTTGCCAAGAGAGACAAATGGATCAACAGCAGTGATTTGGAGCATGCTGTTCTGACTCAGTGTTATTAACCCATAGATTTATTAACGTGATTTGAAATACCAGCCACTCCCCATGCAAGAAATGGTTTAATTAGAAGGCCAGAGCAACAGAAACTACCTCCAAATGTTTGCGTTTTCTTTCCAATACAATACTGCCCTCCTATGGAAACAGACACAGGCCCTCTACCCTTGAAGCCTGAATTTCTTTTTACCTGTTTCAGACTTATCACCAGGTATTTCAGGAAAATAGAAGAGTTTAAGAAAGATAGGAGAAAACAAATACCATAAGCTACAATACATCCCTGAAATCCACCTTACTGAAATCCAGCTTGGTAGAGAATGTGATTTACGTTTATAAAAATGTGTGGTCACCAGAGTTCTGAAATATGCCAAGACTATTATTGTTATTGAGTAAGTCTATATAACCAGGCTATCATCGACATAAAAAGGCTTTTTAGTATGCTTCTAATGCTTACATTGCAATGAGGTAGTTTGAAGTATTATGCTATTCCTACCAGATCAATTTCAAAGAGCATGAGGAAGAAAGCCTATCCCAGCAGACTTCCAAAACAGCAATATCTGGAGTTTGAAATATATAAGATGGCAGGCAAATAGTCAAGTATGTATATCTTAGGCGGTGCATGTGGATTAAAAATCATAATGAAAATAGAGTGTGATGAGTGCATTACAAGACATACCTGTTTTCGCTCCTGTATGATAGATGCACTTATTATCATAAGCCATCAGATGCAATGAACACATCAATCACCCAAGCGACTTAGATATCACACACAAAGTGCTGCCCGTGCTGTATAATAAAATAAAGCTATTAATTTCTTTGCTTCAGTCAATGAGCTAAAGCCATTAAAATGAATTGTCATTGTAAATACTTGCTAATATCAGCCCTCTAATATTTATTAAAATATGTGAGCATTGCAATCTAAACACATGAACTCTTGATTTTCCCGACACAGCAGTTGGCCTCAGCTGATTCCCCTTCAGTGAGTTTTTTCTCTCTCATAAATTCTAACATGAGAAGTTTAACTCCAGGAAAAAACAGCCAAAGTCCCGTTCCGCTATTTATGGCGCATATAAATCTGAGTCATTTCAGCATCACTTGTTCATATAAGATAAAGAACAAGTTTTATTGATTCCCACAAGTCTAACCCAGTGCTATTTCCCTTAGGATCTAATGAAAGCCAGACGTTTTCCTGCATTATGATGACGCTGTCTCCTCGATAGCCATGTACTCAGTGCGATATTTCCAAGTCTACTACAGTTTATGGCTTTTTTACTCATACTGTGAAAAATATTTGGTACAGCACAATAAAATAGCCTACAAATTATAATTTCACCTTTTTCTATGCATAACTATAATTACTTGGGAATACAAACTGGCCTTTTGTCAATTTACTATTCCTTTTTTTTTTTTTTTTCCAAACGAAGCAATAAACAGCTCTGAGTTGAAAGAACTTTCACTCAAAGTTTTAAAATCACCATATGAAGTGGTTAAAAAGAGCAGCAGTAGCAGCACATGAAATACAGAGAAATACAGATGCATAGCCGGATATCTGTAGTGAGGGCATAGTTTAAGAAAGCACATTTAGCTTTAGATTTATATTGAAGAGTTTCAGTAAAACATTATTTCAGAGATTAAAGTTCAGTAACAAGAGTAAGAGCAGCTAATAGCTTTTGAGTCTTAATATAGTCCAGGCTCTCTGTTAGGAACTTCATATGCTTTACCGTATTTCATACACAAACAACCCCATGGGGCAGACACTGTTACAGTCCCCATGTTAGAGATAAGGAAAATAAAGCTTATCAAGTTTGTTTAGAGAACAATGGGTGGTTATTTTAAGGGAGAGGCTACTGTAATTATCATGCTGGTATTCCTCCTGTCCAACCTCCATAGACGCATGTCCATGGAGATTAGAAAGAAAGAACCGTAACAAAGAGGGAGTAAAGCTAACAGATTACAAATCTTTGTAAGATATTAAAAACGTGTGGCAGCACTTCTTTGAAGCCTCTAAAAAAAGAGTGTGTTGTTACGTAGGAGTGGGGGCGCTGGAGCACTGAAAGCGCTCCAGATGTGCTACACCTGGAGTGGAGAAGAGGGAGCAGATATCACGGGCAAACACGAGCGCCTCTCTGGCGCCTCTCTGACACATCTACCTAAACCCTCAACCTCAACCATCTCTGCAAGTTCAGAATAAAAGAGGAGAAAAATTGCAGCCACCAAAGGGCAACTCACAGGCCTGCTTAGCAGTTCTCTAAAGAGTTATAAAAGAAATCTCCTCTACTTTGCTACCAAGACCCTCACCCTCAATTTCCAAGCCTTATCATTTCTGTCTCTGCAAAAACTCCTAGATCTCTCCTCCGCTAATCGATACCAGAATACACAATTTCCTCCTTTCTAATACCTGAACGATTGTAAATTGGTTCCCAATGGTTTGCTCTCACTAGGCTGTCCCCATACAAGCCATCTTATATGTACTATCAGATCAAACACTCACAAGTACTACCCTCATTTGGGGACATTTCTACTCAAAATTCTTCAATAAGCTCCAGTGGTCTCCAGAGTAAAGTAAATTCTTTAGCATAACTACTGTCCTATAGTTCTTCCTTTGTCTTTCACTTTCTACCTTCACACCATCTATGTTCAATGTAAATAATAATTTTATATTTCCCAAAGCTGCTCCAAATTCTCCAACTGCTATGTCTTTCGTTAAATCGTGTCTTCCACATTTTATGCTATCTCCAAACTTCTATGGAAGTCCAGCCAATATTACTATTTCCAGTTCAACTGCTACCTGTGAACTGGAAATTCACAGGTAGCAATTTCTAGTGACTCCCTCCCTGGAACAGCTAACTGGAATTAGTCATTTGAACTCATTAGTCATTCATTCATATATTTGTTCAAGAATTCTTACTTGAGGGTCTACTTTGTGCCAGGCATTATTCTAAGTGGTGGGATTAAGCTTAGAATAGATGTAAGTTTTTTGCTAGTTTGAGATAGGCAGGAGAAAAAGTCAGACCACAAATGAATGAAAAATTCAATGAAAAAAATAATGTCCTATAAGGAACAGAATAGGGTAGTGTGAGAGAACAGGCTGGTTGCCTAAGTTTAGTTGAGAGGCTGCCTTAAATAGCAAGGTCGGGAAAGGCTTGTCAGCAGAGGTGACATGGCACAGAGACTCATGACAAGAAGGACCCAGCCAGTGAAGATCATGGTGCAAATGTTTCCAGGAAGAGAGAACTGAAAATGCAATGGCCCTTAGGCGGCATTCAGTTTACTGTCACTATTCTGGATGAAGAAAAAACAAACAAAGGAAAGTAAAATTGTAGAGTAGTGGCTAAGGAGGAGGGGGTTATAAGGAGAATTTACGGAATCGGCATGATTTGGGAACTTGTAGGCCACCCTGTCTATATGCGAGAAAGCCAACTGACCTATTTCCTTTTTTTTTTAAAGAAGATTCTGGCTACTGTATAGGGAATCGATTGTAGAGAGACAAGAATTAAAGCCTGAAGACTGGTTAGTATTCTACTGTAGTACTCAGCATGAGAGGTGGCACAGGCTAATTTGCCTCAACTTTTACCTCTACTGGTACAATCATATAATACTGATGAAAACACCAGAGATACAAACCAAGTAACATTTCTTTACAAAGGTTTTTTTGTTTTGTTTTGTTTGTTTTTTTTGTTGTTGTGGGTAAAAACCAAAATTTTCACAATACATACCAATATTTGTAAAATGATATATAAATATATATGCATATATGTGCATTTGCTTACAAAAATGTTATTTATATATATATAAATATGTTTTAAGAGGTACTTAGATTACCTAAAATATTACATGGAACCCACTGGGAAAAGTTTTTTACTTAACATCTTTTTTTTTTTTAATTATTACTTTACCAAAGGTTTAAGAACAAATTTCAAGGTTATATAAATATTTAGTACTTTAATAAGAATATGACTTTATAGCTTCCCTGATACCATGTTTCTACTTCTTTAAAAAGAGTTGAAACTAGATGATCCAAAATGTTCCTTCCAGTTCTGAAATTGTAAATTTGAACCAATAAAAAAAAAAAAAAAGATAAGCTTAAAATGTCAAGTCCAAAATTATTTGAGACATAGTCTATGAATATTTTAATCAGCCCATACCAAATCTTGAAGTGTTGGCCCAGGAATTCAGGGATAACCTTGAATTAAAATGAATACCTTTCAAGAAGTCTGTAGAGAATCATTACAAGCCATTGTTTCAGGCTCATGGAAAAGAGGCTTTTTACAGCTTTTTAGTTTATCATTGTTCAGCTACTGAATCTGAAATGGACCCATCAAACTCATCTCTCAACGTATCAAAGGCTATGCCTGTTTTTAGACTTATTTCTTGTCCAAACCATTAAAATCATATTCACAATCACAGACTTGACAATCATGACTAGTCACTCATCTTTTAACATCCTCTCATAAAGGCAAATTGCAACCTTCTTCCCAGCTTGTGCTTCCATCCACTAATGGTACTGTGTACTGAAAAAAGCCTCCCGTTTCCAGACGACTAAACTCATCCTTACCTTTACGGCTTCTCTATTTCTGATTTCACCAGTCAATAAAACTGAAAGTTTAGTGAGAGAGGCTGATCAACTGCAATTAATACTGGTGGAAGCTGAAGTTTTCTTATCATTAAGTTCATTGGCCTAAAGAAACACTCATGCCCTGTAAATAACCAAAAGCTGAGGAAAATGCAAAGAAGCATCAACACCCTCACCCCCATTTGTATCATGTCAGTCCCCAAAGCCATATTAGTGCACCAATGGATCATGGGGTGGTAACCTATCTTCACATGCTGGTTATTTAGCCCTTTATTCTACAACCCATTCAACTTGCAATTAACCATAGTGACGATTTATAACGCTTTTAATTAACTCAAGCTTTTATCTGTGGTTGATTCGGTTGTTAACACTGGGGTACTTTGTTGCCTTGTACTATGAACCATTGTCACTTTTCTTGGAGGGCTACATCCCAGGAAATGCTCCTTCTATACCTATAACATTGATTCCTAATCAGAATTCCCATCTTGCCTCCTTTTCTAATCTGGTCAATTGTACTGACCCCCCTATACACAATGAAACAGAGGGATGGGAATATGATGAAGGGAAGGAAAGCATTATTTTTTATTGCTTACCTCATACTAGAAACTGGGTTCAGTTCTGTATCTCATTATCTTATTTAATCCTCAAACAATTCTATAAAGAAGCAATTCCTTCATCCCATTTTACACATAAAGAGAATAAATTTTAGAGAGACTAAGGAACATGCCCCAGGTCACATAGGTAATAAGGAGCAGAAATAAAACATTAAAGTCAGGAATCCTGGTTCCAAATTTTGTGACTGAAAACAGTTCTTATCAAATAGTGTGGGGGACATATATTGATGCTTTAGAAGTACTTGGGGAGATTTTTTTTTTCCAAATGAATTTTCCTGCCTCAGACTTCTATCAGCCTGCCAGTATTGGTGCACAGTCCTTAGTAAATCCAATGTGAAGGAAGTAAGATTAACTAAGTCCAGCTTTCTCCAGACAAGAAATATATAGGACATATAGCTGAGATAAGAGTAATTAGTGAGTTCTTTCCTCAATATGAGCTTCTTGAATATAAGAATGAGTGACCTGAATGAAACTGATTGGGATTCTCTTAAACAGTTAATGTACACAATGGAAAATATGCCCCAAATCAGAGAAAAATATTATCTTTCTCAAATCTATACTTCCTTGCATAAGTTCTTCTCCTCTTTCCAAAATAGCTTAGGAAGTCTTCTGCCCACCATGGTAGAGAAAGAGAGCCGTAGGCTTTGGTCTACCAATACTCTTTATTACCTTCCTTGATGACTTCTGAAATCCTCAGTTTTGAATTTTAAGGTCTCCAACTAATTGGAAGAGGAAACTCCCCATATCCCTGAGGGAAGTTTCCATTGTTTATTGTAGATGCAATCAACTGATTATAGATGCAAATCCATCTACAAAATGCCCTCACAGTAAGAGTCAGGCCAGTGCTCACTTGACTAAACAACTGGACACCATAACCTAACCAAGTTGACACATCGATTTACCCATCATAGCATCCATTCCAGATTTCCCTCACTCCGAAGAACTGAAACCTATAACTACTTTACCATTGGCTATATAGCTGAAATTGCCCATATACCATTATCACTGTGTATGCAAGTCTAAAGAATCATCCCTGTAAATCCCCAAGTTTCTAAGGAAAATTCTTTTTGCTCCCATCATGAAGCAGTCAAGCCCAGATCCTCGTGGGAATCGAGATCAATTTCTTCTGTCTTTGTCTCTTGGTCCACTGATGTGAGAAGTCCAGCTGATAATTATAATTTCAAGTTCAATGGAACCCTTACCTTGACCACAAAATGAGCAGATATTAATTGTATCTTTAGGTTCACTGAAACCCCTATAACCACTAGAAATCAAAATTTCCAATCTAGCAGAGGTTAATATTGTAGGCACTCAAAGGATAGATTCTGAAAGTGTATCATAGGAAGTTACAGTTTTTTAGGCTAAAACCTACTTTAACCCCTTGGATTCTAGACAGAGCATCATTTATCAGCCATATAGTACAATGGAAGATTGCATTTTCAACTCCATGTGGTGTTGTCTTTTTACTTTAATTAAACCTTTAATAGACAATTTTATCATTTTATTAGGCCAACTAATTCTAGGCGATGCAGTATATGGTTGGATCATTGAATCTTACAGTTATATATACATTGTTGTACCTCCTTCAGTACAAAAGGGGTCTTTTGGACTAGGGCAATATTATTTGGGGTCCTGAATTAGTAAATCAGGTATTTTCTAAGTCCATGAATGGTGGTGCTTCCAGAGAACTCCAAACAAGGAAAGATAAACCCAGATAACAAATAAGCATAAATTTCATTGAAAACAAAATGCTCACTCCTCCAGTGGTTGATGGTCAACTTCAAGAAGGTAAAAGATAGAGAGCCTAATGTCAGTCTCTGTATAGACAAGTTGGACAGAGGTCAGATACAGCTGGTCCCATCCACGGCCTCCACCGCTGCCATCATTCTGTTCATGGGCCCAGTGTCCAAGCACTGGGATGGCTGAGGAGAGAGGTTGGCTGATATCCATGTAATGAGTTATCTATCTATCAGGTTGTTCAGTGTCCCCTTTGTGATATATCCTCTCTGGGGGATGTTAACATGAGACACAAATATTTTCATACTCTCTACCACTCACACAGTTCATCTACATGTCTCTTCCTCAAACTTCTTTATTTTCAATTGGCCTTCCAATTTAGTTATCTGAAGAGCTCTGACAAAGCAGCCCAATAATTTACTATGGATATCTGTGGTATCCATACCTCAGACCATTTTTCCCTGAATAAAAGGAGAACTAAAGAGAACAACCACATACACTGCTTGCAGCACATTTCCCTGGGAAGATTTTTCTTCACTATCGTCCTTCAAAGCCACTTCTTCCTAGAGCTGCAGTTTTGTGACTGTACATTTTTAGTTATAACCAACAAATTGAGTGAACCAATCTGTGTACTAGACCTTATATTTTCTACCTCTTTTAGTTGGTCATAGGGAGTCCTACATGAGACCAGAGATGACAGTTGCAGAAGCATTAGTGTGACAGAAGAAGGTGTCATGGAGTCTGGGCCACCTGCCACAAAACTTCCTGTGTCTTCTGGATCTGCTTGGGCTCATTCCTGAATGTAGCATTTGAATTGAAAAGTGTACCACTGGTACATCTGCCCAACCTTATGAGTCAGTGATTTGAACTACCCAGATGATGATGGACAAGTCGTTTCATACTCATTTGATGTCCTATGGTCAGATGGTTATTTTACTAGTACCTACTAGGATGCCAAGAGCTGCTCTTTAAATAGCAAGTAGTAGTACTTTGCTGCAGGAAGCATTGTCTTCCTCCAGAACTGATATTGTGACTCGCCACACAGCATCCTTATCCTTTATGAGTACCTCCACCACTATCAGATCTTCTGAGTTACACAGTTTAGATGGCTGGGCAGCTTTCACCACAACATGGACTTGCTGAAGAACCCTCTTTGTTCTGGGCCATACTCTAAACTTGTGGCCTTCTGAGCCACCAAATTAAAGGGTAAGAATATTATTCCCAAGTACAGCATATGTTATTTTCAAAATTCAATGAGTCCACCAAACATTATGTCTCTTTCTTAGTGATAGGAAGTACAAGGAGCAACAACTTATCATTTATTTTAGAGGGAATGACCAGGTTTTCCAAATACCAGTAGACACCTAAAATTTTCACTGCTCTGGCTGGATCCTGTATCCTCATAGTGCTTATTTCCCAAACTCTAGCATGTATGGCCTTACAAGCAGCCACAGTAACTTCCATTTCTTACTCACCAAATCCATTGATACGGGATCATTAGTATAGTGTAGTAACATAATATTCAGCAGAATTTCAAGGTGACCAAACACCCTAAAAACTATATTGTGGCAGAGCCATGGGGCAAGACAGTCAATGTGTCCTTCCCGTGTAAACATAAAGTACTTCTGACCCCACTAAAATACAGGAACTAAGAAAAATGTATTCATCAGTTGAACTGCCACTTGCCAAGTACCGAGGTTTATGTTGATCTGTTACCGTAAAGATTCTACATGGGGTATAACAGCCAAGATTAGGCCTACTAATTGGTTAACATTTACAGTAATCCATTGTCATATGGCACACAGGCCATTTGGTTTTGGGAAAGTCCAGCAGATAAAATGAATGGACTCAATAGTAACTATCTACGGAACTATATAAAATGCTTCAGAATAGTTCATCGGAGTCAGGAAGATGGTATTTATCCACCAGAATTCTTATCAATAGGGTAAGGATTGCCCAGAGGCTCTTAACTGCCTCATTCTTCCAGAATGGTTGAATGTGCTCTCACAGGCATCACAAATAGCATGAGAGATTAGGTAAGTGGGACAACTAAGGTGAGATGCTTGAAGCTGGATGCCACAACAATGGGTGGAGCACAAAGGTTATTCAAAACAACGTGACATAGGGCCTAAAAGAATGTTATGAACAGGCAGTTAGGAGACGATTGAAATAGTCTAGGCATGACTCCATAAAATTCTGAAGTAAGGCAGTGTTAGTGCATATGATGCAAAGTGGATAGTTTCAGGAGACATTTATGAGGAAGCTGTCAGGAAAGTAAAATAAAAAGTGACTAATATATCACTTCCTATTTTTTTCTCTTAGACTTCAAAGAGTCCTGTGACAAAATGATTCCTTGGGAAAATTAAAGTTGAGAAATGCTTATTTATACATAAGTGGTCTTCCTTACTGTGAGATTTCCATACTAAAATGCAAGTCCTTGTATCTAAATATCATCTATGCTACTGTCCACAGGGCACCAGAGAGAAAAGCTGGGCAGCAGTGTTTGGATCTAGGCCAGTTTAATTTGGACGATTCTGATATTTTTCTTTATGCTACATTTATAAGAAAAGGTTAGGTAGTTAAAACAGATCTCAAATCACTGAGCAAACAGCACATTGAATATAAAAGGAAATTACATTAATTTCTGGTAGACTGTAAATTATATAAAAGCTAACACCATGCTGGATTCCTAATCCATAAAACTCTCATAACCAGGCAGTGTATAAGCCTGAGAGTTTTTGGACTTATGGTACTTTAAAAAAAATTTCTTCCTCTTTTTAAAAATGTGTATCTATCTATACTTATTTCCCAAGAATAATTTTGGCAAACAGAAAATCCATGCCTCAGATTTCTTTTGGAAGTCCCAAAAGGATTCCCAAGTACACTTCAACTGCATAACAGTATAAATTAATGATAGATGGACACCATCCTTTTCCCTAGAAATGGAGTGAAATAAAACCTCACAATATTGAAACTGGGTCATAAACAACATTGAAAAAAGTAACTTTGTTGTACAGTTGTGAAAATTAGAAGTTGTTTTCTGTGTATAGTAGGGGAGAACTGAGTCAGGGGAGGCAGTAGCTAGTTTTAGCAATGTTCCAGGAAAGTTTACTTAACTCCCTAGTCAACTGTGAACCTATACCTTATAAGAGGGTTGAAAACATACTTCCTGGATAATCTTCAAGTGTTCTTAGCAATTGCCTTCAAATCTAACAAATTTAAATCACTGGGGATAGTGACAGAAAGAAACTGAAACGTCCTAGGCAATTCTCTGAGAAGCTGTGGAAATCATGTAAGTAATCAGAATCTAGTTTTTTTCACCAAACCCCTGGTGATTTATAACAGTTTTATCAAGCTTTCTATATTAAAGCCAGCCATCATTTCACCTTCTGAAGAAACATTGCTACAACACAATAATAACAGCATTTTCAGTAAATTACAGGATACAACTTGACCTTCCACAAAAGAGGTGAAATAAAGAAGGGAGGGATGCATACTCCAGGACATAGTTTCTGAATTCTATTTCATGTCACATCAATGATTTTTAATGACAAAAATGCATATAGAAAGCAATGTTTCTCCTGCACCCATGTTCTTCTACCCACTAGTTTTCCCAATGATCATTAAACAAGGGATCCAATGGTAATTATGTGAAACACCATAAATATAACTCATTGATTATATTTATTATAACTCATTGTAAATAGGATGTTTTGAAGATGCTTCAGTAAAGTTGTGGCCAATTGAATCAGGATGGGTTTTAATCATATTACTTAAAGCCTTATAGGAGAAAGGGCCAGAAGCTGGAAATCAACAGAACCTAGAAGAAAATGGAGAGGACATCACCATGAGATAGGAAAGTCAAGATACCCAAAGATTGTTAGGGCAGCCAGAATGCTACCAACCCCGGGAAGAAGCAAGCCTTCCAGCCTCCAAAAGCATGAGCCAATAAGCTATTCCTGTTGCTAAACCAACCCATAGTATGGTATTTGTCAGAGCAGTCTGGAAAGCAAGGCATAAGACAAAAGGATGTTTATAAAATTTCAGAAGGTCAGAATGAGCACCTTCAAATTAAAGACAAAAGGATGCTGTGATGTGGATGTCACCGGATGGGTGAAAAGCCAGTTCCTGTATGAGCTAAATACTCCTAGGTACCATGCCTACAATTAGGCTACCTAGTAAAAGACTACCTGATTTTTAGACACCAGCCAATGGGTTTTCCTTAGAGGTTTATAGCTCAATCTGAGGACATTAGCTCATAGTTCACTCAAGAATGCTTTTTGTAAAAGGAAAACAAAGTTTCTTTGTTTAACTAAACAATACTTTTTAATATGAAGCAAAGTGAATTTAAGAAAATATACTATTGTAGGTATAAACAGATAAGAAATGGAACTCTTTCTATTAACTCAGAGTTTTCCATAAAGCCCCTAAAACTTATAAATAATGAGTACCTCTCCATTCTAAAGAGAGCTCTAAGTGCTCTAGCTCTAGGACATACTGAAATATAACAAAACTGTATGCCTTTACATTCCCCTAAAAGAAAGGTCTGAGAGGACTTTTATGCAGGTACTTTATTTGGTAGTGTATCCCAAAAAGCAGGAGTGAAGCAGAGAAATTGAAACAGGGAAGGAGAAAAATCCTACTAATGGTGCACTATTGCGGTTGCTAACTTGGGTAGCAGGGTTCAGGCACCTCAATGTACAAGAACCACTGGGGACCAGGATGGTCCACCAAAAGAAGGGAGTCTGGGGCATTTACCTACTGGCTCTTCCATTGACTGAGGGTTATTTAGGATGCTGATCCCCCCACACTTTGGGACTAAACCTGAAAGTGGACCAAGGGTCACCTGCTCCTTCAGAGAAGGTTCTGAGACAGAAATGGAGAGATCCATTGTTCATGCTCGAGGTGGGGTGATGGCCATGTGCTCAGTACTGTCCCCCACAGCTGTGACTGAAATAAAAAATGAACCAAGAGGATGAGATGCAAGAAACCAAAAATACCTACGACAGTGGTCCACCACCACCACCCCTTTTTAAAAGAGGTTCAAAGTCCTGAAGAAATTGATCAGAGGGATTAATTTCTTGAAGTAAAGGAATTCAAAACATTGTGGCATTTCTACTACTAACCCATAGGAAAAGGTGTAGAGTTACTTTCATTCCCCAAGTCAAGTGAGAAAGCTTAAAAAGAAGAACCTCTCTGTGATGGTTTGGAGCTGTATGTATCCCAAAAAAACAAAAAATTCCTGTGGTTATGAACCCACTGTAAGGAGGACTTTTTTATGAGTGACGCACCTCAGGCAGGATGGGTCTTAATCCTACTACTGAAGTCCTTTATAAGCAGAATGAAATTCAGACACAGAGAGAAAGCCACAGGAAGCAAGAAGCTGAAATTCAGCAGATCCCAGAAGAGAACTGAGAGGCCAGGAGAGCCACCATGTGCATTGCCGTGTGCCAGAGGACATACTGAAATATAACAGAAGGACTGCTTTCTGGTAGCCAGCCCCAGAACACCAGTCTTTGGGAAGAAAGCATCCTCTTGATGACACCTTGATTTGGATTTTCTTTTAGCATCAAAACTGTGAGCTAATGAATTCCATTTTTATGCTAACCCATTTCATGGCATTTGCTTGAGCAGTCAAGGAAACGAAAGCATCCTTTAAGTGATGGGGAGATGTTGCATCTCACTTAGCAGGCATCTTTCTCCCCATCTGAAAGAAACAGCTAGGCCTGCTATTGCTGCCAAGAGAATAGAAAACTGAAGAATTTTCTAAAAGGTTTTGGCAAATGTCCCCCTGGCTGGAGTAGCCCACATGCAAAAAGCAAAGAGAGGAGAATGCAGTCATGAGACCAAAGTGCTCTCTGCCATTTAATTCAGCAAGGTCACACAAGTGCCTCCTGGCCAAGCAGACACCTTAGATGATAGGCTAGAATGATCTTGAAAGTACATCACCCAAGAGAGCTGCCTGCAGGACAAGAAACCACAGCAGGAAGGGGCAATGCAAGATGCATACTGGAGAGGAGGCGGCCAACTGAAGAGCGTGTTTTCTGGGTCAGTGTGGTAGAATGCCACAGACCCCGCAAATTTCTCTTCCTCTTTGCTGGACATACGACTGCCAAGCCGCAGATCATATTTCCCAGCCTCCCGTCCACTACATGTAACGGCATAACTAAGTTATTGTCAATGCAATGTGAGCAGAAGCAATGGCCCCACTTGCTAAAACGAAATTGTTTGCCTTGGATTCCCTCCTTTCCTCTTCTCTCCACCTGAAAAACAGACGTGTCTGTGACAGTTTTTTGGACAATGCAGACCAGGATAACACCTTAGAAGACGGCGCAGTTGGAAGATGAAAAGAACTGGGGTCCTTAAATGGCCTTTTGGGGCAAAGCTTCCCTGTCGCCTGGAAAAACTGCTCTATTACGTGAGAAAGAAATAAGCCTCCACTTTATTTAAGCCAGCGTTCCTCAACTTTTTTTTTCAGTATTGCCCCCTAAGAAGAAAAATACATTTAAATGAAATTTAATTTAATTCATTTATTTCATTTCTTCCTACTGAGAGAGAATAAACGCTAAAAGATAATATTTTGTTGAGCTTTGGAGGGTCACAAATCATTGTAATATCTAAGATTTTGTTTCATGTCTCAAGAACCAATTTCCACACCTGTTGGAAATACATGATTTAAGCCATTTTATTTTTGGCCTCTTTGGTAGAGCAACTTAATCTTTACCCTGACTAATGTAGTCAGGGTCCTAAGCAGGATAGACACCCTCTGGGTCCCCCCAAGAACCCACTACCACAGTCTATGACAGAGAGCTTGCCGTGACAAAGGCCGTTGGACAATCAGCAGAGAACTCTGAACACCAGATAAGCACCAGGTAAGGAAAATGGACTTCACCAAATTCTCTCTCATCCTTCCTCCTCCTCTAACCCTACTAGGAGGAGCCAGAGGCAAAGCACAGGGTAGAAGTAGACATGAAGTCAGGAGCATATCAAAACCAACAGGGCCCCTCTGCCCTTGACGAGAGAGAGGGTGGAGAAGCTTCCAATTGACTAAGGAACTGGGGTTTAAATTTAGACTGGATGGAGCATTTTAATACTCAAAAAGGAATTTTAAATTATGGGTTTCATACAAGATGTCACTCAGAAGTGAGAATGGGGTAGTCGAGACAGAAAAATAAACCTATTTTCTAATTGTTCTCTGCTACGTTCAGGACATCCAATAAAGCAAATGTACCCAATATCCAATAAGCAGAGCATATCAACTGTGACTGAAATACCTTCTTCCACGAACATTTAGCTGTTATCAAAACGCAGCCAATCTAATTGTGATTCCTCTTAGCCTATTTTGAGAGATTTTAAATTTATTTTTTATTAGAGAAGTTGTAGATATACAGAAAAATCATGTAGAAAAGACAAAGTTCCCAAAAATACCCCTCACACATGCAGTTTTCTCCATTATTAACACTTGGCATTAAAGGGGTACCTTTAATTCAATAGATGAAACAATGTAATTATAATTACACTATTAAATATAGTCCATAGTTTACATTAAGGTTCACTGTGTTGCCCAGTTCTTTGGCTGTTTTTTTATCATAATTTTAATTCTAATCTTTTCTGTATCGTTCTAATTTTAATATATGTGCTGCCAAAATGAGCTCAGCCCTTATCCTATTTTAAATGCAATCGTTTTCTTCCCCCATGGATGCTTGCTAGGATTCTGAACCCTGTCTGTGGACCCCAATCATTTAATCTACCAAGTACTACTTTGCAAATACTTGAAGAATTCGGAATCCTTTTCCACAGGGGTTGCTCCATTCTCCTTGCCAGAGATTGTTTCTATCAATAACTAAGTAATGAGCTTCTCTCTGAATAATAGAGATTGCCTAGCAGCTCAACTTTCTTTACCTACTGAAGTCTGAACAGCTCGGGGTAATAATAATGGAAGCACGGGCATCATCCTTTAGAATAATTCCTCCATCTTAAAAAATTGTTGGCATGTTTTTTTCTTGTTTAATTTTTATTTTTACAAAGCTTTGACACAAAAACTAGTACATGTTTCATAATTGCCAGGGAAGGGTGTTTTTTTTTTTAAGTATATTTTTAAAGAACTTCTCTTTTTAAGTTACATAGTTATTACTCACAAGCTGCTGTTGCTTAGATGTGTTTTCCTCCACTTATTTAATTCCCACTAAAATTTAATAATGCCATTCTTTGTCTGGAGAGTACAGGTGTTAAGGAGTAAATAGCCTGGAACATTTAAAGTATTCTTTTTCCTTGGGTCTCACCCTACCTCTTGTAAACCTAAAGTTCTCTCTAAGGATAGGGTATTTCCATTTCAAAAGGAGTTAGAAAGCAAGGATGGAATAATATTTTTTTTTAAAGGTCTTTAAAAAGTCACAATGTCATCTGTGAAAACACGTCAATCTCAATAAACGCTTAAAAGCCCCAAGAGATGATGATAATAATAATAACAAAGATAACCGTCTACTTCTAATTCACCTAGGGCTTAGATCTTCAGCCCTCACATCAGAGCTCCCACTCCCTGAAGGGTGCCTCTGCTGTCCCACGCTGGGTGCCCGTCCCCTGCCTGCTCTGCCATCCTGCCCTCTGCTGTGAAGCCCCGTTTCACGGCTCTGTGGCGGCTCATCAGTCTGCCCTGCACAGCCTTCCCTAGTTGTCTTGAGGCTTCTCCTAGCACTGCCCTCAAGGAAGACTGAGACGAGGGAGCCAGTCTAAGGCCAGGAGCCTGAGCACCGTGGCAGCTGTGAGCTTCTCGAGGACTGGAGCCAAGTCTAACCCAACTCCTCTGTATTCCTAGGTCCTAGCAGAGCAAGCACTAACCCAGGATTTTTTTTTTTTTTTTTTTTTTTTTTTTTTTGCTTTGATTGAGTAGTTGCATGAAGATGAGGAAAAGAACATTGATTGCCCCAGGTGTTCACTGTAAAGCAGTCAGCCAGCTGCCAGGGAAGTTAAAACTCACCCGCTGCCCACCCACCACCCCCCACCCCACCCTGCTAGCTGTCAGCTGCCCCCCAGTGTGGGCATTCGGTCTACGTCAGCGGTGCCCAGAAGAGCAGAGGCCGGGCAATCCCAAACCCACACACACCCTGCTCAACAGTCTCTCTGCACAGCTGGTGCAACCCAGAAGCTGTGCTGGATCACCAGACACACCTGCCATTTCCAAAGTAACAGTCCTTCAAAAACCTCTCATTTAGATTAATGAAGCAATTTATAAGCAACACAGGGGGAGACAGAAAGAAAGATGGGACGGGGAGTGAGCTTCAGCCCTTTCGGTGGGGTCCCGTCTGCCCACCAACACCCGCCCTCGGCCACTGAGCACTGCCTTTGCGTGGATAAGCTGTTATCCTGCGCTGGAAGGCACTGGAAGTTTTCCTGGCCCACTGCCATTCATTACCAAGAAGAAAAATCACCTTCTTGTTTTGAAGCTCTTTTTCCATCATGGCCCATTGGCCATGACTGATGTTGCTTAAAGTGAAGCAGCTAAAACTGCCTAACCTCAGGAGGCCCCCTGCATAGAAAGTGCCTGCTGGGGCCAAGACAAAATCCAGAGGAGGCAGAAATGTGATGGGATGAGGTATACTTCTTCCAACCCTTACCTCCTTTCTAGTATCTAAAGATCCTACTCTCAAGACAGCTTTTTTTATAATTCTTTACAAAAATGACCAGGAAATAAGAACAGTATTCGCATACACCCTAAATATTCCACAGTACAGTTGCTGTCAAATGCTTTAAAAACTCGGGTCATATCCATGGTCAGGAATATAGAACTTATTTCCATTGTAGATAAAAAATACATTATTTTACATTTCACGTGTTAGACCTCTCGTTAACGCGTATTTAAAAAAACCTAGCAGCATCGCTTTAAACTTCAATCTCTTTGTCCATATTATTCCACTTATTTTTAAAATATAGTTTACTAGTTACTCCAGCAACAATATTCTTTTTTTTTTTTTAACAATATTCTTTTAACAATCAACATTTCTTCCATACAGAGCAGTCTATGATTTTAAATAAGATTCTGTAATCTTAAATAAGATAATACCTTCTGTTGGGGATTGAGTCATGTCTCCCACAAAAGGCATGTTCAGGTCCCAACCCGGGGTCCTGTGGGTTTGAACCTATTTGTAAATAGGGCTGCTGAAATTGTAATTAAAGTGTGCTCAACTGAACAAAGGTGGGCCTGAAGTCCGATATGGCTGAAGTCCTTATAAGGAAAGGAAATTGGGCACAGAGAGAGAAGACACAGGGAGCAGCCGGATGCCAGAAGTCAACAGAAACCAAAGACAAAGAAGATGCTACCATATGTATTGCCAGGTGACGGAAAGCCAAGGAATCCCAAAGATTACCGGGCAACCATAAGATACGGCCACAGGAGGAAGGCAGCCTCCTAGCCTCCAAAACCGTGAGCCAATAAATTCCTGTTGTTAAGCCAACCCACTGAATGGTATGTGTTTTAGCAGCTGGGAAACTAAAACAGCTTCCATTACAACAAAGTCACTATTTCTCTCAACATTCTTGAACTTTATGTGACGATGGAACCAAATGAAAGAAGGAAAGCTCTCTGCAGTTTATTAACATTTAGCAAACTAAACACCATTTATAAGAAAGGCACATGGCACCCTCCATTAGCTCTGTCACCAACCACAATTGCAAAGGTTATTGTAATAGCGGCATTTCGAGGAAAAAAACTTAAAGGAGACTCTACTTAAAAATTGGCCCAAGATGCATGAAGTAAACAATTTTGAAAACCTATACATAGACAGCTAGCTAATAGTTATTACATTCAATAATTTAGCGTGATATGCATGACGGTCTTGACCTCCAAAATAATTTAGTGCCTTGAGCTGAGATTAAATGCAGAACATTAATTTTTCCCTCTGGTTGTCACGCCAACCAAGAGACCCGTCAAATCCATTTAAATAAAGCCTGCATCATGTAATAATATTAAAGGGAATAAAATATTAATATGAGCCTGTGGTAGAACATTGGACAAAAGAACTGCAGTGAGGAGTCTTTAATTTATTACTCTGACAATCTGTCTTTCTACTGAAACTAGGAGTTAAAGCACCATCCAAGAATTATTTTTCATGCGACAAGATGGGTCCATTTAAGGAAGGTTACAGGTTCTCCAGATGCTGAGAAATTTTAGTATCTCCAGGAAAAGAAAGCCATGAGTTCCATTTTAACTGTAGTAATTTGAAGCGATAAACAGAGTACACACTCCTGGAATCAGCTGTAACGCAAATGAAATCTTAAAGGAGACAAAGAGGCACTGTTTCCTTAAGTGGGGCTGCATGAGCTCTCCCCCATAATAAAAGCATGTCTAAGCCAATGTGCTATTGACATGCTGCAGACACCAAGCTTATCAGTATGTCTTCTCTCAAGCACTTTCTGATTTTTACCTCTGACAATTATGTTTTTCCAGATCATTTTCCAAAGGGTTTGATCTCTGCAGAGTAGAGGTTTTAAGTTCAGACCTTTAAATGTTATATCCTCATTCAGAAGAAGATTTCTAGGTAAGATCCGTTTTTATTCCATTTATAGAGTTTGGACTCACAAGTATGGAGATTAAGGAAAGAGGTAGACAGTGTGGAAGACCTCTACAATGCATGCTTTCCTGTATTCAAGTATTTATTTTGTTGAAAATTCATTTTAAATATACCAAATATAGTCTCTACCGCTATTCACATTTTTTTTTTTTTTCAGTTAAGTCACAAACAAAATCAAAGTCAGAGGCTGCATTCTTGCTTCCTCATTCTCCACCCATAGAGTAGAGTATCTCTCTGTAAGCCAAGGCTCCCCTGACTTCCAGGAATCATCGGGGGAAGGAACCAGGCATAAAACATAGGGTGAAACAGAAATCTAGCCACAGGAAAAGAACCTTTTGAAAAATTATAATCAAAGCATTGAATTATCCAAACAAGGCAATTGCTCAGTAACAATCAGATCACACATGAAATCACAGACGTGAGAGCTGACGTTGGAGAGATTACTTTCATGTGGAAAGGGAAAAGTGAACAGCTATGAAACAAACACTGACATAATTTGAGACAACTGCAAATCTCTCTGTCCCACCTAGAATCACCGGGTAAAGTGCAAAGGACTCTATTCTTATATTTCAAATGGTTATTGTAATCCTTTAGGCCATTTGTATCAAAGAGTCAAAGAATCAGCCAAGTTCTTCATCTCTGAACCTCTTGCTTTTGTCCATGTTTTAATTTCTACAGAATAAGCGTTCTGAATTAACTAATTTGAACTCCATCTATACCACCATAACTGTGGATTAGTAATGAAACAAAATTTGAAAGAAACACAATTTTTACTTCACCCTCAGCCTCTGATATATATCTGGCCTTGGGACTGGTCATTAATGCATCAAATGTTTCTATAGCCTTTTACCTCATCTGCTGAAAGATGAGAGTGGCCATCATCACTGTGAGCTGTTTCTCTTCTTTGTCAAAATCCAAGACCTACTCTCCAGTTCATTGGACTCACCCAGGACAACTAACCAAGAGATGACAATGGACAATGCCCATCCCAAGGCACAGAGAGTGTCCACAATTGCAAGAAAGACAGCTCCTATCCATCTGCCCCATGGGATCTAAGCCCCCTCTCAATTAGAAACAAAGTGGGCATCACCATCCCAAAGTCCTCAATATTGGGGAATGAACAATGGACTAAAGCAGATGTATTATTATTCTATTATAGACTTATTATTATTCTAGCAAAGAAAGAACACTTATCATCGATGTAAAGGCAGTGGCCACCAGAGGTTCTGAGGGATGGGAGAGTGAAGAATAGGTGTAATATGGGGGCATTTTCAGAACACTGGATTTGTCCTGCATGACATTGCAGTGATGGATACAGACCAACAAAAAATAATGAAATTAAGTTGGACAATTCATTCACTCATTCAATGATTTAATAATTCATTTTAGGGGAGGGGTTTACAATAGCGAGCAAACATTCTTGCCTTCCTGTAGCTTATAGCCTCAAAGAATTAAGAAGAATCCTACAAATATCAGGGGGAGAGCATTCTAGGAGCATTCTAGGAACAGTAAACGAAAAGGTCTGAGGTAGAAGTTCGCCTGGCTTGTTGGAGGAACACTGAGGAGTCCAGTATGGCTGGAGGGACCTCATCAAGGAGGAAAGTAGTAGGGAAGGAGATCTCCTATGATCACGTAGAATCCCAGATGCCGTGTAAGGACTTACTTTTTATACTGAGTTAGATAGGAAGTCACTGCACTTCTTTGAGCAGAGGAGGAATATGCTTTGACTTATGCTTGATCAAGATCACTCTGGTGAATGGACTGAGGATAGATTGCAAAGGGGACAACAGCAGAAGCAGGGAAACTCAATGGGAGGCTGTTCAATACCCCAGCCTATGCATTATGATGGCATGGACCAGGCTGTTAGCAGCGAGGTTGATAGGCCTTTGAGTCTATTTTTTAATGTAAAGGCAATAGGATTTGCCAATGTATTAAATTTGGGACATGCGAGAAAGGGATTTCAAGAATGGCATATGATCTTAGCCAGAATAAATAGAAGAATGGATTTAACATTTATTAAGACAGAAAAGAGTTCAAGAAGAATGGATTTGGGGAAGGGGTCAAATATTGGAAGCTTTGTTTTGTTTTAGGCATTTCAGTTTGAGAGATCTAAATGGAGTTGTCAAGTTAGGTGGTCGAATACACAAGTCTGAAGTTCAGGGAAAAGGTCCAAGACATACCTATAAATACCGATGTATTTAAAGCCACAGAACAGGAGGAGAGCTTCAAGGAAGTGAGTGTAGATGTAAAAGAGAATACAGCTAAGACTGAGCCCCTGGGCACTCCTGTATTTCCAGGCGACAGGGATGGGAGGAAAACCAGAGGAGCGTGGTGTCCTGGATCCAAAATGAAGAGGGTGAAATCGAAGAGAAGAATCAACTGTTTCAAATGCTGTTAAGAAAGAAAGAAAAATGAGACCTGACAAATAGCCATTGGATTTGAAAGTGTGGAGGTCAGTAGTGATCTTGGATTGATTGATGAGAAATTAAGCAAAATGTAGAGAAGAAATAGGAGACAGCTAGTACAGACAAATCTTCCGACAGTTTTAGTTATGAAGGATAAATGTGGGGCTACAATGGGAGGGGGAGTGGCTGTGTTTCCTTAAGGTGTAAGAAGTCAGAGTCTCTGGTGTGTTTGTGGGAATGATCTAGTGCAGAGGGAAAACGATGAAACACGAGAGAGAAGTCTTGCGAGGGCAGTGCCTCTGGACATGCTGGAGATGCCAGAGTCTAAGACAGACACACACAGGGAGAGGCAGGCAGGAGGGAGCTGTGGGCACGGGGTCCTTCCTGGTCATAGAACATGGAAACTGAGAATGTAAGTGAAAATGGGAAAGAAGCTTTTGACTTTTGAAAAGAGGGAAATTATTAAACAGTCATCCAGGAAGAGCAGAAGAATTACAGGACTGAGGAAAAATAGCATGACTGCCAGCAGCACTAAGGGCCCACTTGAGATTAGTGATCATAAGTTTAAATGAAATGCAGAGAGCAGGGCTGAATGTTTTTCTCCAGCAACGAGCAGGTGCAAGTACAAGCAGAGCGCAAGTAAAGAAGGAAGGATTAGATGGTTTCTGAAACAATGATAATTGTCCAGCATGAGAGACTCCTTTCCAGAACATTCTCAAATTAGTGATGTAATTTTGGCTGGAATATTGGACAATAATAGTAGTAATTTAAATATATAATCAATAAAGCAAGTCATCGCCTAAACTAATATAAACCAGACAAATACAAATTCACACCTTGACTCTAATTTTTTGAGGTAATGTAATTTAATGGTATTCAAATAGTATTGCAGGAGAGTGCCTAAGAAGCAGATGAGTTTTAAGAAAGAATTCTGAGATCCAAGAGCATGGAATTTAAATATTAGCTCTCTCATTAATTTAGCCCTGATTTCCAGCATATAAGGATAGAATGCTTAACCCATCTGTAAAACAGAAAACTAGTAAATTTGTTCTTATTTGGATAATCAGTAAGCAAACAGGAAAACATTTAGAGGTTTTTTATTTCCTGGAATATTAAAACCTGCATTTAATTTAACAAAAGAATATGCATTATTAATAATACTGGTATGTTTGATTATAGTAAATTTTTTAATAAACTTCAATAATTGCCACATTTATTAAAGGTGATAAACTTTTTAAAGCTGGAATTCTTGCTTTTTCTGCAGAGAAAGATCATTTCTAGTTTTTTAAACAAATCTTATACATGATTTTAAAAATCTTAGTGTAAATATTCTACTATTTGGATGTGAAAAGTACCCACATCCAACATGAAAGAGTAGCCCATACTCTTGAAAAGAAAATGTAATCTGAATTGAATCATTTTCTTTAAATAACTTCATCGAAATGTTTGTAGAAATGTTTATAGAAATGAAGACATTTTCTTGTATAAAGTTACTTTTAATGGCATACCCTTCATTTATCATCATCATTTCTTTTAGTACGGAAACATGGAGACAATAGATGCTTTCTTTAAAACCTCCCATAAAAAATAATTATATCACTAGAAAAAGGAAAGTAAAATCCTTCATTTCAGCAATCATTTTTGTCAATCTGATTTAAGTATTGAGAACTTGTTTTTAAAAGCCCACTTAGAGATTGTTTGAGTTTAAAAGTTACAGTATTCAGTGTCAAACCTTTCACTAAATTACTCTATAAATTTAAAAACTGTTTTGTGTGTATGTGTGTTCTTTAAAAAAGGATAAAACACTAACTGAAGCATCTTATAGATAATTGTATATTTTCACATCAGGAAGAGGATGAAAACAGTATAACTATATATATATATACTTGCAATAAGAGTTGAAGGACTAGATTGCATTTTGCTGAGAGAATTTTTATAGCAAATTACAAAATATCATTATGCCAAAAGGGTACTTATATAAAATATGGAAAAACTAAACAACATGTGAATCTATTTAAAAAAAAAAAAAAAAAAAACACTGAAATTTCCATTTTAAAGCCAAACAGATAATAGCAAATGCTGAGAAATGAAAGATAATTGGCATCTTGAGCACTATCACATTTTTAAATGAAAATATGATAGACTTATGTTCCTGGTCAATAATGGCAGGAGAGTTAAAAATGAACTTTCCTCCAATGAATACAATCTCTATTTTGCATAGTTTTTTGCCTTAAAATTATCAAAACATAACATGAAGTCACTGCCCAGTCTTCTGGGCTAAGACAATCAAAAAATAAAGAGTAAATTTATTTAAAAAGCAACTTCAAATTCACCAGCAGTAAGCAAACAAGGTAAGAGAGCAGCTTTGTGCAGTGGAAACAGAGGAGAGAAAAGAAATGAGAATCCAGAACCTCTTGGACTGTGGAAATATATGCATAAACGCCGTAGTGTATTTTTACCTGAAATGTTTGGGGCAGTGCCACATAATCAAACCTATTAATATGTCCACAGCAAACATAAATATTCAAATATTTGTAATATGACTAGATGAGTAGGCAACTCTGGGAAAAGCAAGGAAGCCATTCAATAGTAGAAGTCCCTATTCACTCCAGGGGGACCTCAGAGAGATATCATCTTTATTTGAAGAAATAAAGCTAAAATGAGTGGAAGTAGGCCCTGGTAGATGACAGATGCAGGATTTCAGAGAGAAAACCTCAGCCTGGGTCATCCAGAACAAGGGCTGCAGACAGCCGTAGCTAATTAGAGCTCCTTCCGGACCCTTGAACCCATTGTCTTTGTAAAAGGAGATAGAAAGACAATCAGTCCTCAAAATATGGTTCCAAAGGAAATGTATCAAACAACCCCTCCCCAAAAGAAGGTAAATATGGCATTTACCCATTATTTATATATATATATATATATATATATATATATACTATATAATATATACTATATACTACATAATAACAGAAAGTTCTGAACAGAGTACTATGTTAACCATGAACTAGATGAAAATAAATGTCATGGAAACAATGCAAACAGATTACAGTTAAAAAATAATAATCTTAGCATGTGAATGACAGGTCCAATCACAAAGAAAATATAACCAAGAAACAAAACTACAGAAATGACTCCCCATAGGTATTTCACAAGATAAATAATTTAAAAGAAAATGAGCTCAATAAAATAAGAGTTCCAAGTCAAGATGATAAAAGAGAAAAAGGGATATTGAAGAGCTAAAGGGAAAACTTGAGAGCAAAAAAACTCCATCATTACTGATCTAATAAATAGATTAGAAACAAGAAGAAAAAATAAACCAAGTAAAAAATTGAAATATCATGGAGAAAATGACTGAAAGGGGGAAATATTGTTTAATTTAATGTTTATGAATGAGTTTTTATGGCTAAGAGATTTCAAAGTGAGTTGAGAGGTCATTCCAGAGGTTTCGCTTATGCACGTCTCAGCAGGATCCCTGGCTGCACAGAAAATACTGCCTCAAATAGAGGGGCTCCTGAGGGCTCTAGACACATCCAGACACTATAAGCAGGGCAGACAAGCTCAAGAACTCAGCACCCTGTCAGTGGGCTTTACTTTGGAATTTATGCTCCCCAATGTAACAGAGTTAGACTTATTTATAACTTCCCTATATATAGCTCTTCTCCGCCATTTTATTTGAACCTATATTTAGCACTATGCTTATTAAATATGTGTCCCAGAGACTTAAATCTTCGCTCTGTTCATATGCCAGTTGAGCCCTGAATCTCAGCAGAGTTGCAACACCTGTTCTCCAGTTCACTGGACTTGCCCAGAAGAATTAACAAAAGGTTAATGATGGACAGCACCCATCCCAAAAAAACAGAGAGTATCCACAACTGCAAGCAAGACAGTTCCAACCATCTTCCTCATGGGATCTAAGTCTCCTCTCAATCAGAAACCGAGTGGGCATTATCATCCCCAAATCCTCAAGATTGAGGAATGAACAAACATAAGGGGGAATGGAACTATGGGCCTAAGTAGACTTATTATTCTAGCAATGGAAGAACTTGTGTCATTGATATAAAGGCAGTGGTAACCAGAGGTTCTGAGGGAAAGGAGAGGGAAGAATAGGTAAGATATTTTGGGGACATTGGGATTGTCCTGCATGACATGGCAGTGATGGATACAGGTCATTATTCATTTTGTCAAAATCTATAAAATTGTGTGGTGCAAAGTGTAAACTATAATGTAAACTATAGTCCATGGTTAGTAGCAATGCTTCAATATGTGCTCATCAATTGTAACAAATGTACCACACTAATGAAAGGTGTTGTTTATGGGAAAGTGTGGAAGGGGAGGGGTGGGGCATATGGGAATCCCCTATATTCTTTATGTAACATTTATGTAATCTAAAGCTTCTTTAAAAAATTAAATTAAAAAATTAAAAAAGAAACCAAGTAAAAAATTGAAATATCATGGAGAACATCTTCAAGCACCTGTAAGTGCAAAGGGGGAAAAGCAACAAAAAGCTTAAAGCAAATTGAATGGAATTGGGAAATGTGAAGGGCAAATAAATATCATCCATTGTTAAAAAATAGAGTAGAAAAGGTACATAGAGAGATAATACAGAATCATTCCCCTAAATTTAGATTAAAACGGAGTAAAAAATTTTAAATATACTTTCTAATATGAAAAAAATAATGCAGAATAATCAAGAGAGACATATCCTCTTTAAGGAACTAAATTTCAAAGATGAAGTTAAAATTCTTCAATCATCCAGGCAGAATAAGTCAACATTAAAAAGAGAAAAATCATCACGTTGGCTTCAGACTTCTCAACAGCAATATTCAAAAGCATAAAGTAATGGTAAATGTCAACAAAAACTCAAGGGAAGGCGTAGTGTAATAATGAATAATACCTAATATAATAATGACCCAAAAGTTACACAAATAAAAAATCAATTGGCAGACATTCCCAAGAATGCAAGACCACTGGGCTTTCTTGAATAGACTATTCCATGACGAAATTTGATGAACAAGGGAAGAACGCAATATAAAATTTGGGAATGGAGGTGTCTTAAAAGGATAATGAAACCACACTCTATCCCTTTACCGTAGATTATGTCCATATGGGTGATGGCTCACAGCCTACTCTTCTCTTTCTCTTCCTTGTTAATCTATCTTTCAGACAATGGTTCTCAGAGACTGCTCACTTTCCTCAGTTCAGATCAGTGAGGTCATATACTGTTCATCCTTCAGTGCCTGGCTTGCTTCACTCAACATAAGGTCTTCAAGATTCATCCACGTTATTCCGTGTGTTAGCACTTTATTCCTTCTTACAGCTGAGTAATATTCCATTGTTTGTATGTACCACATTTTGCTTATCCATTCGTCTGTTGATGGGCACCGGGGCTGATTCCAACTTTTGGCAATGGTGAACAATGCCGCTATGAACATTGGTGTGCATATATCTGTTTGTGTCTTTGCTTTCAGTCTTCTGGGTATACACCCAGCAGTGGAATTGCTGGATCATACGGAAGATCTATTGTTAGTTTTCTGAGGAACCGCCAAACTGTCCTCCACAGTGGCTGGACCATACCGCAGTCCCACCAGCAGTGGATGAGGGTTCCTATTCCTCCACATCCTCTCCAACATTTAGTGTCTCCTGATTTTTTAATAGCTGCCATTCTGATGGGTGTAAGATAGTATCTCATTGTAGTTTTGATTTGCATTTCCCTGATAGCAAGCGATGCTGAGCATTTTTTCATGTGCTTTTTAGCCATTTGTATTTCTTCCTTGAAGAACTGTCTTTTCAGGTCACTTGCCCATTTTGTAAATGGGTTGTTTGTCCTTTTATTTTCAAGGTGTAGGATTTCTTTATATATGCAGGATATTAGGCTCCTACCAGATATATGGTTGCCGAATATTTTTTCCCATTGGGTAGGCTGCCTTTTTATTTTCTTAATAACATCCTTTGAGGTGCAGAAGTTTTTAATTTTGAGGAGATCCCATTTATCTATTTTTTCTCTTGCTGCTCATGCTTTGGCTGTGAAGTTCATGAAAGAACTATGGACTGGAGTGGACTTGATGGTATTCTGTTGTTCACATATGGTGATTCTAGCAATGGAAGAAATTATAACAATGAGGTGGAGCTAGTGGCCACTAGACACTTTTGGCACAGGGAGGGGATGAGCAGTTGAAATACAGGGGCTTCTTTGGGATTTGGAGGTTGTCCTGAGTACCTTTGTGGCAACGGATGTAGGCCATTTTAAATCAGCACACACCACTCAGAACTGTGTGGGAGAGAGTGTGGTCTATGATGTGAACTGTGGTCTATGGTTGGTGGCAAGGCCCCAGGATGTGTAAGTTCATTGAGGGTGGTGGGCCACACTTGTGGGAGATGTTTGTGTGGGATGTGGTGGGAGGTGTGGGAGGTGGGCAACATGGGAATCCCAATGGGTTCCATGTAATATTTTGGGTAATCTAAGCACCTCTTAAAATATATTTATATATATACATAAATAACATTTCTGTAAGCAAATGCACATATATGCATATATATTTATATATCATTTTGCAAATGTTGGTATGTACTGTGAAAATTTTGATTTTTACCCACAATAATAAAAAAAAAAAAGGATAATGAATTAACATTGACTATAAAATATAGAACTGAAACTGAATACCTGTAAGATGATGGTTCTCAAATATAATAAAACTCTTGTAAAATTCCTAACAAAGTAAAAAGAACATAAATCAAAATTAAGGGGTGCAAGAAAGGGAAATGAGACAAAGGGTTACTGTTAACTTGCATAGCAGGCTCAGTCTATACTATCAAATGAATCATGTTATAGAATTGGAAAAAAGCAATTCAAACTTCTTAATGGTTTTCCTAATATTCTTGAACATTAGATAATGTTAGGGGCTAATACCTCTTCTGGTGAAGAAATGTGTATCCTTTTAATGTGAAATTCACTCAGACCAGCATTTTACTTTTTTTTAAGTTAAATTACATTTAACTAAATTAAATTTTCAATTCCTTTTTTTAAAAGTGCAATTAAATGCATCATACTGTAAAAGAGCATGATTCCTCTATTATTATATAAATTATTAATTATATATAAATTATTATTATTTATTATTATTATTATAAATTATTTCTATGTCTCATATAAGGAATACATACATATACACTTAAGAAACATATGGAGAAAAGATCCATTTTTTTTTTTTTTTTTTTTTTGGTTATAACTGAACAAGTTTAGTTCAAATTTATAAAGTTAAAACTATGAGAAAAACTGAGTAGGGACCCAACACTAAAGTATAAGAGAAAAAGCCAAAACAGTTTTACAAAACTCCCTACTCTGCAGTGGATTTCCAGTTGCTTAAATAATGTTAAGTTCATGAATGTCAACTGCGCATCGATCTCTTTATATACAAATGGATTTATATAAATGAGGAAATGTGCTTATCCGCAACAAGAAGACATCTTCTTCGTAACGTCACCGGTGGTTCCGATCCGTGGACTGGGGATCTGTACCGCAGAGAAAATTGAAGCCGCCCATTGTGCCCAAAATCTCCAACGATTGCGATACCTCAAACTTCGAATCTTATCCCGACGATGACTGGGACAAGACTTCTCCCGTGCCACCGAAAGACTTGGAAATCTTCAAGAACTTCTGAGTCTAGGGATCCACACCTGTAAGGATTACTTGAGCTTGCCTGGGTTGGAAAAGATCCATTTTTATGAATGTATTTACATTTAGTAAGGTGTCAAAAATGATGATTACTAATGTTAAAATTGGAATTATTTTGAGGTGTGGAATTTGGGAGATTTGGTCTTTCTACTTCCTAGTTTGAACATGTCTGCTTTGCTTAAATGCTTTATAATGTTTGCATCACTTTTATAGCATCAATGGAAGTATTACCTTATAAAAGATTTTAATTACAATGAGTCATTCTGGGCAATCAGTCAATATTCTGATAAATACATGAAGAGAAATTGTGACAATCATCAGTGAGGTTATTTTACATTCAGTAAGTATGAAAAAAAAATTGGCATTGTCAATGAGCTTAATGTTTTCCATATTTCATCATTTATCCTTATAAAATCACTGAAAATGCTAGTATTATTATTCCTAAATTTTTAATGAATAGAAATTGAGCTTAGAAAAGTCTAAGATCACACAGAAAAGACGAATAAACTGTGATATAGTCATCCATTGAATTAATATCTTTTCTACCATTGCTGGGCTTTAGGATTGTTTTCAGGTTTGGTTATTAAATAGCACTGCTATACATTCTTACAGAATTCATTGGAATTCTATACAGGCATACCTCAGCGATATTGTGGGTTCAGTTCCAGACCCCACAATAAAGCAAATATTGCAAGAAAGCAACTCACACAAATTTTCTGGTTTTTCAGTGCATATAAAAATTATGCCTACAATATACAAAAAAAAAAAAAAAGCAAAAGAAAGTTATGCTTACACTATACTGTAGTCTACAAAGTATTCAAGAACATTAGGTCTAAAAAAAAATGTGCATACCTTTACAAATATTTTGTTGTTAAAAAATGCCAGCCATCACCTGAGTCTTCAGTGAGTCGTAATCTTTTTTTTTTTTTTTATATCAGTATATGTACTTTTATTATATAATTACCCAGTTTTAGAATTTCTGTTCACTCCATGATATGAAATGCTAATCACAAACTTTATGATGGTGCACTTCTATTGTATGTTGAATTATACAGTGAAATAATTTAGCCATAATTAATAAATAAATCCTTAAATTTCAATTCAATGTCAGTGGGTTTCATACATGGTTCTGGAAAGTGGCTGTGACATCATGGACATGCATCATGTTTGATTCTTTCACAGCCCAGAGTACTCTATGGTGTTAGGCTTTTAATTTTTTTTTTTTTTAAATGATATATAAATATATATGCATATATGTGTATTTGCTTACAAAAATGTTATTTATATATATATATATACATATATTTTAAGAGGTGCTTAGATTACCTAAAATATTATACGGAACCCACTGGGATTCCCATGTTGCCCACCTCCCACACCTCCCACCACATCCAACACAAACATCTCCCATAGTGTGGCCCACCAACCTCAATGAACTTACACATCCTGGAGCCTTGCCACCAACCATAGACCACAGTTCACACTGTAGACCACACTCTCTCTTGCTGATGGCTGCTGACTGATCAGAACGGTGATGGCTGAAGATCAGGATGGCTGTGGCAATTTCTTAAAATAAGACAACATTAAAGTTTGCTGCATCGATTGACTCTTCCTAACATGAGATCCTTTTTTTAATGTCAGCAATTACACCTATAAATTTCCCTCTGAACACTGTCTTTGCTGCATTCCATTATTTTGGTGTGTTGTGTTTTCATTTTCATTCATCCCAAGATATTTCCTAATTTCCTTTGTAATTTCTTCTTTGGCTCATTGGTTGTTTGAGAATGTGTTGTTTAATTTCCACATGTCTGTGAATTTTCTATATCTTCCTCTTGATTTCTAGTTTCATTCCATTGTGGAGGTAGAAGGTACTCTGTATGATTTCATTATTTTTTAGTGTATTGAGACTAGTTTTGTGTCCTAACACGTGATCCATCCTGGAGAATGACCCATGTGCACTAGAGAAGAATGCGTTTTCTGCTCTCTTGAGTGAAGTGTTCTATATATGTCTCTTGGGTCTAGTTGGTTTATAGTTTTATTCAGGTCTTCTATTTCCCTATTGATCTTCTGTCTAGATGTTCTGTCCATTATTTAAACTGATGTATTAAAAGTCTCCTACTATTAATATAGAGCTATCTATTGCTACCTTCAATTCTCTCAATGTTTGTTTCATATATTTTGGGGCTTTGTTGTTAGGTGGACTCCTAGCTCTTAACTATGCCCTGAAAATGAGGATGTCTAATGTCTAAGTTGTAATTGTTTGTTGTACTATCCAATAATAAATTAAATTTTCTGATCCTATACTTAAGGCACATTTGAGGTCTTAATATTTTTATATCAACAATGAGGCTCGGCCAGCATAAATTTTACGCACCACTTGTCCACAACATTCACAGACTGAAAGTTGTAAAATTATTCATGACAGAATAATTTTCAAGCAGCAGTTCATTTTCACAGCTTATGTAATCATGAAAATGGAACCATCCCACATACTGAAAAGTAAATTTAGCTACTTGGTGGTAGATTGAACCATGGCTCACATAAAGATATGTTCAAGGGTTAACCCCTGGGACTGTGTTTGTGGACTCTTTTGTAAATAGGACCTTTGAAGATCCTATCTGGATGAGGCTAAATTGAATCAAGATGGACCTTAATCCAATAGCACTGAAGTTCCTCATGAACAGAGGGAATTCAGACACAGCCAATTGGGAGAAGCCAGGGAAGGTAAGCTGATACAGCCCTATGACAGAGGCAAAGATGCAGCTATAAGCCCAGGGACCCCAAGGATCGCCAGCAAGCCAGCACCAGATCACTACAGACTCCTGGGAAAAGCATGGCCTGCAGATAATCTTGACGTTGGACTTCTGCCCTCCTAACTGTGAGCCAATAACTTCCTGTTGTTTAAGCCAACCAGTGTCTGATATTTGTCATAGTAACCCTGGAAAACTAAGGCAGCTGTCGATAGAAATCCCTTGTTAAAAATTATTTTATCTCTTTATTTCATTAGATTGAAATATTTTTAACATGATATTTTCAACTCAGATGGAATATCGTATCCCTGGAAATGTAACTTGAGAACACCTTTTAGAACATGCTTCTGACAATGACCTCAACAATCCTTATGCTTTAAAAATAGTTTCCATTATTCATCTCAAAACCTGAAACAATGATTATAGAATGTTCACTAATTAAATGTTTTACAAATATCTGTTAAAAGCCTACCTTATGCTAAATACCATACCATTACATTTTAAAAAAAGGTTCTTGCTCTGAGGGAGCATACATTCTGATGGGAAATTGAGACTAATAAGAGAAGGAAACAAATAAATTAATTAATTGGGTAGCATATTGTGAGAAAGCCAGGTATTGGGACAGAAAAGGAAAGTGTTTGGTTAGGGCGATGGGGTGGCATGCAGGTTGGATGGTCAAGAAGATCATTCTGACAAAAATAGTATTGAAGAATGAAAAGACACCAGCCATGTGGAGAGAAAGGAGTCCTAGGCTGAAGTAAAGGCATGTAACAATATCTTGAGGTAGGAGAGAGCTCATGACCATCATGTTTGGAATGTGGTGATGGAGCATAAGTAGAAGCACAATTGAGTTATCAAGAGCAATATCTAAGATTATTCCAGCCAGGCTTGTCTCCACTCCTCTAATTATTCTATTTATCTTTATTCTGCAATCCTGAGCTACTGATATGTGTCAGTCACTATGGTCCAGTTCCCTGACAAAAGACTTAGTTATGAATATCATTCTCCATCAATCATGTATTGTGAATTTACCATATGCAAGGCAAATGTGTTAGTCACTCAAGATTCCAATATGAGTATGATTTGCTCCGACACTTGTGGAGGTCAAGTGATATCCATGGGCAAGAAAGTCTATAAAACACAGCCTTGGGTGACAATCATTCAAGGTACACACAGTTGCTCAGAAGAGGGCCATAAAATTACGGAACACTAACTCTGGCGGCTCATCACCCTTTCTTAGTCATGGATCTGGGGGATTTTCAGGTCCTTCTTTCTAATACATGTATGACCTAACTCAGGAGCCTGGTTGGATCTGCCTACACGTTCCAACTCATTTCCCACCGAAAAATATGTTGGCACATGCACACTGCTTGCTCAGAGTGTGATCTCTAACAGGATTGAAAATATCTGTAAACAATTCTTGGCATCTCTTGCTCTCCTAGTTTCAGCAAGTTAATTGCTCTTCCATAGGATGTGATTTCCTGGGATTCAGTGAGCTGACATTGCTCCATGTTAATTTATTCAAGGCTGAGCAGTTGCATTGATTAGACAACTCTACAGCACCAGGTCTCAATGCTTACCAGAGTTTCTCTGTTTGAATTTCAATGCAGTTAATGACAGCGGAATGAGGCTGGTGTCTTCTCCTATCACCTCTGTGGAAAGTTCCATAGACTTTTTAAAGTTCTTATTAGGAATACGGATTGTTTCTGTGTATTACCTTGAAGAAGAAGATTCCCTTAATAAGTTTCAGTAGGGCCAAAGCTTAGGTGAAATGATTTTATCGTAAGGGCAACTTACAACCTTTCATGATAAGAATGTTGTGTATAATGAAGAGTATTCTATTTAAAGTGGCAGTTTGACAAATGGTGGTAGAGAAGTGTGCACCTAGCAACAGACGTGGGGAAAGTGCCAAGGTGAATTACTGACATTTCTGCATGAGCTGCAAACACAGTGACGCAATATACCCAGGCAAGCTATAGAACAGGACAAAGCACAGAAGAGCCAAAGAAGATGGGATGGCTGTTGGCTGGTGAACTGCCAAACTTGCCACATTGTTTAACTGTTTTAGCAGAGTGGCCTTTTTCCTTGACTCTTCACTTTAGAATATGAGCTTTTCTTATCTAAGCTCGTGCCTATAAACAGTCTTGTCATTGCTTATATACATTTTTGAAGAGCACAGAGAGCTTCAAAACATAACTCCAGAGAAAATTCACTAATATTGCTGACTCAGAGAGTCCAAAATGGGACATAAAAGATGCCCAAGAAGACGCCTAAAGAAGCAATGACTTTTTAGGACCTGAATATCTAATATTCCATTTTCAGTAGTTGCCTAGAAAACTTTTTGCTGTTATTTTCCTCCATTATCCCAAACCTTCTTTAAAAATCCACTATTCTCATCAGTCTTGGTTAATGAAGCATTAGAGAAATAAAAGAAGTAGGAAGTTGATGTCCATTGTGCAGCAAAAGTAGAGTAGCTTGTATAAGGGAAACTCAGAGAACTCAGTAGAAGAAGAAATCAGGGCAAGCAATGCCAGGGAAATGTAATCTTCCAAGAATGCTCAGAGATATTAAGGATCATTAAATTTCCTACAATACTAGGGATGGAGGCTTGAGCCATTCTATCAAGGTATTAAAGAAGGGGACTCAAGAGAGTGGGAGTACTTGGGATCCTTCAGGTAAAAGGCAATTTGTTTACTTAAGTGTACTGTGTTCACATTTCAGTCCGTATATTAAGGTGTGGAATTATTTTTAATAACTGAATTTTGTTTCTGCTGCAAGCTTTTGCTTTGTGGTGGGAAGTTCATCTTAACCACTCTCCAGGCGTGCAGAGGAGTTCATGTGAATATGCAGTGCCCATGAGGTAGAGGGAAACCTTCTGGTCTTGTTCATCCTCTCTGTGTGTTGGCCCTTATTCTCTCCTGGACTCTTCCATGGTTCCAGGGGGGAACCCAGCCCTTTCAATCTGGTCCATCTGAGCTGGCTACTTTAGTGCCCTCTTCAAATGTATTATTGGCTGTATTACTCAGCTAAAGAGGTGCTGATGCAAAATACCAGAAATCGGTTGGTTTTTCTAAAGGGTATTTATTTGGGGTAGTAGCTTACAGTCACAAGACCATAGATAAAAAATCACTTCCCTCACCAAAGCCTGTTGCCACGTGTCAGTGCAAGATGGCTGCCAGTCTCTGCGAGGGTTCAACCTTCTTCCTCAGGTTCTGTGGTCCCAGCTCCTTCTGGTCTCTGCTGTAGGCTGGGATAAGGCTCATCTCTCTCCCTGGGCTCACCTCCCTGGGCTCAGCTACTCTGGTCTCTCCACAAGGTCAGCTGTAGACTATCAGGCTCTCTCTCTTCCTGGGGCCTCTGCCGTGTCTATGGAGCCGTCTCTATTCCTCTGTGTTGTTCTTCTGTATATTTACTTCTCAGGGCTCCAGCATCAAAACTAAAAGCTCTCCTCTGCCGTGTCGTTTTCTCTGTGAGTCCCGTTCCACCAAGGGGGCAGAGACTCAGTGTCTCACTGATGTGGCCGAATAAAGCCCTAATAATAATTTAATCAAGTAAAAGTGAAACCTCTGAACTTAATACAGAGGAAGAGACCAGTTTACAAACACAATCCAATATCTATTTTTGGAATTCACAAACAATATCAAACTGCTTCACTGCTTTCTTCCCTACGTCTGAACATGCAGGATCCCTGTGAGGTCAAACATATGATGCAATGACACGTATTCTGTGCCTCCATGACATTCTGGGATACAGGCCATCTTCCTTTCCCCCAGCCCTGGGCGGGGAGAAGGGGATATAGACAGGAAATTTGTTCTTATATCATCAACCTTTCCTTTGAGCTCTAGGTTTTTGCAGCACAAATGCCAGTGCTTCTGAAACTCCAAAGCCTTTCTCTGCTTTTCTGGAGCATCGTGACTCTTGTGAGATCTGGAATGATAACGGACTGAAAAGACAGAAGGACAGGAGGGAAGAAACAGGGAAGAAATATTTCATCAGAATATTATCTATTTCTGTAAAGAAAGTATAGTTAGCCATTAAATGGTTTTTTGACTCAACATGCAGATGGTGTCCCATCATTCCTTGGAAGTCTTTGGCTTCTTCCGTGCATGCCGTAGAAAACATACCCACAGTAAATATTCTGTTCGTTTTACTGTGCCTGAGATCTCTGCCAACTCTTTAGATCTACAAAATTTATCTTGCTGGAACATTCTGTTTTCCAACTACTTAGCAAGATGCTTTGAAAATAATAGTCCTGAATAAGCATGAGTTAAACTGATATTATTTTGCTAGTTTTAATATTCATGTAATTGTTCACACTTTTATTGAGCACCTAATCTGTGCAATGTCTGAGGTGCCAGGGAAACAGCAGTGAACAAAACAAAGGCCCTGCCCACCAGAGGTATATATTCCAGCGAAAGCAATAGACAAACCCCAAATGAACAGGTTTATACATAGGGTGCCAGATGGCGATGACTGCTATGGAAAAAAGCACAGAACGTAAAGGGGTAGGGGAGTCCAGGAGGATGGGGATTGACGAGGTTTGCTGTTTTATTTAGGATGGTTAGGAAAGGTCTCAATGAGAAAGGAATGCTTGTACTCGTGGCAAGTGATCAAGGAAGAGATGCGAGCAAGAGCGAAGGATCCAGCATCCTCAAGAAACAGCAGAGGAGCAGCGTGGCTGGAGCAGAGTGTGCCGGGGAGAGCAGTGGGCTGTGAGGTCAGCGAGCCACCCAGGCCTGACCGTGCGCCCTGCAGGCCCCTGCAGGATGGGCTTTCTCTCTCAGTCTAGCAGGAGCCACCCCAGGGAGCAGGGCAGTGACGACGTAATTTGACTTAGCATTAACAGGGTGGATCTAGCTGCCGGAAGGAGAGTGAGCAGCAGTGCGGAACGGCCAAAGCAGGGAGAGCAGGTAGGGGCTTAGCAATAATCAGGCAGCCAGGTGGAGGGGGCTCATTCCAGGGTGACAAGTCGCAGTGATTCTGGACACGTTTTGAAGGTCGTGCGACAGGACTGGTACCATGTGGACATCACAGCTTCAGGGCTGTAGACTTGCACCTTCTCCCTACCTAGTCTACCTCTTTACCCAACCACAGCTAGCCCCTTAATCCCCTAGGGGAAATTACAATGAGCGCTAATTATTAATTAATTAATTAATAATCATTAATTAATGAGCAGGCTGCCTCTATCTAGGAAGCAGAACCTCGCAGATGTTCCTGACAGCAGCATGTCAAATATTGCCCTCACCTCCTTCCCGCATTCACCTTCTGTGCCTAACTGCGTCTCACTTCCCATAGAGGCCCTGGGATGGCACTGCAGGCACTGCTCACAGCCTTCTCCGAAAGGGAACAAAAGCTGGCTGTGAAGTCACAGAGCTGGTCTCTCTAAGAAGCGTAGAACTTGCCACGACGCCTAATTCTTTTTGGCACTAAAATTCCTGATCTATGCAATGCCTTTTTCCCATTTCTCAAAGCTACATGTTAACAAAAGGTCAGAAGCTGGCTCCAGTCCCCTGTGTACTTTGCAAGGTAACATAGTTCTGAAAAGAACAGCTTAACTTAAAGGTCAAGATACAAAATCTATTTCTCCTGATTATACAATATTGAATATTTCCTTATACTCATGGACCATGCTTTAGCAGCCTGTACGGTATCAACATTCCTTTAAACTAAAGAGGATTTTTTAAGTATCAAAGAATTTGGGAGAAAGAGAAACAAGATTAACTACACAAGGGGGCACTAAAGCTCTTACCAATTCAGAAGTCTTGGGAGCTTACTTGGGTCCATCGTTCGATTTCATAGACACATACTTGCACGTGAAATCAAACATATTTTACCTGCTTTGCTTAAAAGAGATACTAATTTCTTTAAGATTTAGCTAACAACAAAGCTGACTCTAAATTTGAATAAACTGAATTACAATATTAAAAATAAATTCTATGTAAAATCAGAATATGTTCTCCTTAAAAAAAAAAAAAAATCCTTGGAGATGAGCTTTTCCGGTGGACTCCGGGCTGTGTCCCCCAGCCTCCAGGCCCACAGGTGAAATAGTGGAAATGGAAGGGATGCTTTAGCAGCCAACCGGCCTCAGGTCCAGTACGCTCTAGGCACCGACCTGGACTTCTGCGGCAGTCGCTGAGTTGTCGTGGGCCCTCAGTGCTCTCCCTGCTCCGGAGCGAACAGGCCAATCCACACTTTCGGAGCCTGTGAGGGCCAGTGGCCGAGCCTCTTCGGGGCCGACCGTCCCAACAGCAGTTACAGGGCAGAAAAGAAAAGAGAGTTGACAACATTGAAATACAAAAATTCATTTCCAAAAAAGCGGATCTGCCTTAGGCACTGTGATGCTTAGGCTAATGTGTCAACTTGGCCAGGTAATTGTGTCCAGGTGTTTGGTCCAGCAAGCACTGGGCTAATTGTAATACAAGAGCATTTATGGACTTCGATCACCAGTGAGTTTACTGCCTGGATGGCTGATTACATCTGCATCAATCAGGAAGATTGCATCAGCAATGGGTAGTGCTTTTATCCAATCAGTTGAATGACTTAAAAGGGGAAGTGATTTCAACATTCAGAGAGAATTTCTCAGCTCGTCATTGGACAGCCAACTTCTCCCAGAAACTCATTCTGGCAGTTTGATGTAATTATGAATTCCAAAAATATAATTGGATCATGCTTGTAAACTGATCTGTTAATCTGGGCATGATTAGGTTAGGATTAGGGCATTGAGCCCCACCCCTTGGTGGGTGGGGAATTGAATATAAAAGGCAAAGCAAAGGAAAGTTGAAGCAGTCTTTTGAGAAGCAGTTTTGATGTTGGAAAAAGGCCCCAGGAGAAGAGAAGCAAGCCGTTCACCTGATCGTCTACAGCTGACCTTGTGGAGGAAACAGGAGCTAAGTCCAGAGAGAAACGCAGCCCCGGGAAGAGAGGAACCCCAGAATCCTGAACCCTGGCAAACGCCGGCAGCTGTCTTGCTCTAACACGTGGCAATGGACTGTGGTGAGAGAAGAAACTTAACGCTTTATGGCCTGGTATCTGTGGACTTCTACCCCAAATAAATATCCTTTATAAAGACCAACCCATTTTTGGTATTTCACATTAGCACCCCTTTGGCTGACTAATACACTCATCAAGGACCTTTCACTGGACTTTCATCGGAGCCCCTGGTTTGCAGCCTGCCTGCAGAACCTGGACTTGTGCATCCCCACGGTCAGGTGAGAGACTCTTTTAAAATCTCATATTATTGGCAGATATCTCCTGTTGATTCTGGTTCCCGAATCAATCCTGACTAATACATGTACTTTCCAGGAAATCAGATGTACCTGCAGGTTCTGAAGTTAGTGAAGACAGTGAAGATCATTATGCAGCCATGCCACCTTTAGAGCAGCTCGTGGAGATACCTAGTGTGGACTGGAGAGAGCTGTTTTTCCGAGAAAATTAGCGTGGTGATATGGTGATTGGAAGACTTCGTTCCATTCGGGAATTTGGGTTTTTCGTGGTATAGACCTGTTTAGACAATGGCATCATGAAAAAGATATCCCACTTAGAAATCACGGCTCTCTGTGCATTGAGATGTACCTTCTCATATTATCTATGGGATCCTTTATCATATTACCAGATTGGTGACATCATCTGAGCTGGAATCAAGGATATTGACAGATACCATGAAAAGCTCTCAGTATCTCTATATAGCTCGTCTCTTCTGCCACACCTATCTGGGATTAAGATAGATGTAATTAATTCTGAAGAGCTTCCTTTGTACTACAGGAGGAATAGTGAACTACCTAGCAATCCTTAGGAGTCTTATGGAAATATCATGCAAAGTTCCTTGGGATTTGTTAATCCAGGAGTAGTTGAATTTCTTCTAGGAAAAGTAGGAATAGATGGATCTAATCCACCATCTTTAATGAGAAGCTTACAAAGCAAAAATTTCTCTGAAAACAATTTTGCTTCTGCATTAAGAAAGAAACAGTCAGCATCTTGGGCTTTAAAATGTGTGAAGATTGGAGTTGATTATTTTAAGGTTGAACATCGTGTGGATGCTATGAATAAATAAAGTAAGGCTCTGGAAATAGACAAACAAAATGTGGAAGCCTTGAGAACTCATGAAGCATTACATGCAACAAAAGGAAGTCTGAACAAAGTAATAGAAGATTTTGAGCTTGCATTGGAAGGCTGTTCAGGTCACAGGAATGCAAGAAAATACCTCAGCCAGACACTTGTAGAAAGAAGAGGACAGTTAGAAGAAGAAGAAAAGTTTTTAAATGCTGACGGTCACTATAAGAAATCTTTGGCTTTGGGTGAGACTTTTAAAGATGCAGAGAAGCACTGCAGAAACTTGACAAATATATGCAGAGAAATACAAGCTGAAAAAGAAGAAAAGCAGAAAATGAAGAAAATAGAAACAAGTGCAGAAAAGTTGTGTAAACTCTTAGAGGAGAAGAGGTTGAAAAAGAAAAGAAGAAAATCATCTTCCTCCTCTTCAAGTGTTTCTTCTGCTGATGAATCAGTTTCCTCTTCATCATCCTCTTCTGGTCACAGAAGACAAAAGAAATGGAACAGAAACCATTAAGAGTCTTCTCGCAGCCAAAAGGCATTCATCTAAGGTATCTTCAAATCAGATAGGTCGGAAGAGAAGAGATGAGTGCCAGCCACTTCCAGCCCATACTCCAGCATCTTTCCTTCACCAGAAACAAGAAGTGGAAAAGCTATTGGGAAAGCAAGGTAGGTTACCATATCAAAAGACAGATAAAAGAGAAATATAGATACCTTCTCTCTTCATCCTCAGTTGAAATTCCAGATGATTTTGGAGGTAGGTATAATGATCCAAGAGATTTGTACAATAGCCATAAAACTCAGGCAGGTAGTGGCAAAACAGAAAAGCCATATAAATCAGAAAGGCATTTTTCTAGTAGAAGAGATTTCTCAGGTACCCTCTGTAGGGATTCAGATGACAAGATAAAAGTTTATGGTTATAGAAGATTTGAAAAGGATATAGAGGGAAGAAAAGGGCATTTTAGAAGGTGGGAGCCAGGTGCAGCGAGGCATTCGACTTTAACAGCAAGCTCAGAGTACCCTCGGAAGTCAGCTGACAAATATGAAAAATATACTTATTCTGGATCACATGACTTTAGTAAACATGAGCTGAGATACCAACTAAATACAAATCAAGGAGAATATGAAAGAGAGGACAATAATGGGGAGGACATAAAACAAAGGTTCCAGAAGAAGATGGACTAAATAACAAAGAGCAAACAGAAGGTGGAGTTAAACATTTTTTTACCTCAAAATTTGCTCAATATATAATCAGATAGCTGAATTTCAGAAAGAAAAAAGAAATAAGCCAAAAATTAATATGTCAAATATATCAACACCTTTACAATAAAGGTAAACTTTTTTTAAAAATCGTGTCAAATCATAATAGTCCAGTTCAAAAGTCTCTGCTCCTAAAATTGTTTTATTTGTAGAGATTGCAGAGAACAAATGCCTTTTAGTGTTTCTCAAATTATTTCAGTTGCATATCCTCTTTTCACAGCCTGATTTTTAGACTTTTCATGTGTGTATGTACAGTATTTCTTTCTCCGACTGGCAATTTAAATCTCTTCACCTGAAGATAATTCTCTGAAAGTATTGCTTCTTCACTATAATGATGTATGAGAATTCCTCAATGTATGTTATCCTTCCTGCTGGCTATGAAATTTGTGCACTAAAAAAATATCCCTAATAAGCCTGAGATGAAAGTTTGTAAGAAGAGCATAGTAAGATGACATAGCCTAGGACACACAATCTCAAAGCACCACAGTTCTCTGGCAGGACTGTGGAACTGAAGGCCTCTCCCTCAACCAGGGATACCGCTCACACAGACACACACTCCACCTAAATCTAAAAATTTTACCACTGCCTAGAAATTCCCTGGCTCTACTTCCCAATTTTTCTTACATTCTTTCCCTTTCTTTTGGGGTCAGGATATTTTAATAACTCATACAGCTGGTCACAAGAAATGTCTTCAGTAAGACATAACAATTTACCACTCAGCAAATACATCCCTTGCTTTCTAGATTCTTTAAATTAAAAATGAAGGATTGCAGAGCAGGTGGAGCACCTGCTCTGCATATACGGGACCCAGGGTTCAGTCCCCAGTACCTCCTAAAAAAAATTTAAAAAAAGTTTAACTATGAAAGATTTTATTCTGGTATTTTGCAAATGTTACTTAAATTACCTTACGCAGAAAAACAGTTGCCTTACATACTATTTCAGCAAAAATAGGATGATTGGTAAATTTAATTTTGGTAAATTTGAGAATATCTTGGCATTGGGGGAGTAATATGTTCTGTCCAATTTAGAGAGCTGCCTACTTTTAGGAGAATTATTATAGCAATAAAAAGATTTGAGACCTAAGGTATTTGTTGCTTTCAAAAAGCTAACAGGAATGGAGCTAATTAAAATGAAGAAAACATTATAACAGAAAAACAAAGACTAGATACTGTTTTCTGCTTCTTTGGAACTGACAATAACAGTTTAAAAATGGATTTGGGGAATATGTTTTTAAAAAGCAGTAAAGCAATTGCTGAATGTTTACTGTGATGGGTATTTTTATATAATAAGGGCTTGACTATTGATAAAACTATATATAATGAAAATAAAATAACTCTGTCCTTTGGGCACGGTGTATTTTCCTATACCACATGGACAACACGTGTACTGTTAGGGAGGTAGAGTGGAAGGGGGACTTCTACACATGTCAGTACTATACTGTTTTAAGGATTTTATGTATGTTCTCTCTTGTGATCATCACAATAGCACCATGAAATAAGTAGTGCTATTGCCATGTTAAAATAAGGATATTATGATATTATAGTTCTAACATAAGTTGGCAATTATGCCATTTCTTTTTTATTTTTATACTGGAGACATAATTTTTTTAAAATCATACAATATGTAACACAATATATTTGGTGCATAGTAATGCAATCATACAGTATTTGTCCTTTTGTGTCTGGCTTGCTTTGCTCCACATAATGTCCTCCAGGTTAGGTCATTTCTTAAAGATAGTTTTTTAATGCTACTAAAAAAAGGCAAATCGAAGGCAAGTATTTATCTGTTCAATTTATTAATTTCTACCCCTTTCCAAAAATAATTTGATCCAATCTACAAAACATGGGTAAAATGGTTAATAAATATAAATAGTATTTCAGAACCATGGAAATAAAATGTAAGCAGCTAAGTCATGTTAAGGTCCTATTATCAGAAAGAAGTTTAGCAGTAAGTTCCTCATGGAAGACAAGTTCTTTTTTTTTTTCCCCCTGGGACCAAATTTTAAAAGAATGTCTCGTGTGGGGATTTATATAGGGCACATTAAATAATGTAATAGATGGTGTCAGAGTAAATGAAGTAGGAAATTTCATATGTCTCTTTCTTGTGGTGACCTCCATAAAAACGGAGAACATCCTATTACTCTACAGCTCAGGGAGGGTGGCTACAAAGGGCAGAACTGATAACCAAATACATTACTTCCCAGTCATCAAAGCTGCCTCAAGGACACAACTTAAAGCCTGCTCAAGAGTCTATGTCAATTATTTCCCTGAGGCAGGCTTTTCTAATGTTATTTTCAAAGGGGCGTTTTAATAAGGGATGGAAAAGGGCAATTTGGGTTTATATACTAGGATGAGAGCCTAGTGAGCTGCCTCATTGAGCTTAGAGCTAGATCTGAATGCCTTAGATACTGCAAGAAGCTTGACCAGTATTTTAACCCTGGGGGAACTTCCCACCCCTGCACTGGACTCTGGACAAAAGTAAGCCAGCAGGAAAGACGGGACTGTTCTCGGGTGGAAGCTTTTGACTTACTCCTTAAGAGACTATACTTAATGCAAGAATAAAAACCAATTTTATAGGAACTAGTAATACAATTTTGGTTCAACAAAATTCTTCATTTTCAGAATTCTTCTGTATTTAAAAACATGAAGCTTAATAAATATGCCTATAGCAACACAATTAAGAGATGAACTTTTCCTAAAGATTATTTGTTAGATTAGGGTTAGAGTTAGGGAAAAAATTAGGGTTAATTCCAAAGGGTAGGGTAGATGTTAGGACTATTTTAAGATCAGATTCCAGGTTATTTTTAGTTCTCATATTTACATATAAGATTGTTATCCTGTTCTGAATAACCCATGTCACTTCCAGTTCTACAGTAAAAGGTTTACTAGCATATTAGGAGTTTATAAATCCAGCAAAAGGAAATTGGGATTTAAATAACTTAGATTTTTGACATTACGCTGTGATTTCTTTTTCTCCCTTCTTAAGCAGAAAACTGACATTTCAATTCACTAGCATAGATTTTACAGGCTGGGGAAAGATGAAGACAGCAGAACAATAGAATCCCAGAGACACCACCCAAAGAAGTGAAATACAGACCATAGGTTTAGCTACCAAACTACGCTGAACCTGAGAGGAAGTTAAAGTAACCTCTGAAAACTACAGAGCTGTCACAGAAAATGCGGAAGCTGCTCAGGTTCCATTGAAAACCTTTTGTTGCTGTTGTTCAATAAGGCTCCTTTACGTGTTAGCTGAGCCTTTTAAAATTCTACACACAGCCTTTACTTTCTTCAGGAAACTCTTCCCAAAATTCTAAAAATCTTTTCTTCCACTTGTCCTTACAGTAAGTAAACTAAAACCAACGTAAACTTAGTTCTACCTAATATGTATTGCTTGGTTCAATTACTCAGGTAGGTAACTGCAAAGCTGAACATTCAACACCCAAGTGGTTCAATCAGAAAAAAAACTTTTTTTCCCTTTTTTTTTTTATTAGAGCAGTTATCGGTTTACAGGAAATTCTTACAGAAAATATGGGGTTCCCACATATCGCCCATCTCACACACACATACATAGTTTTCCCTATTATTAACATTTTGCATTAGTGCAGTACATTAATTACAGTTGATGAAACAATAATATTTTACTGATAACTATAGTCCATAGAAAGGTTTACTCTTACTGTTATACAGTCCTATGGATTTTTAAAATTTTTATTCTCATGCCCTTTAAACTCCCTCATTGAGCCTAGTTCTTCCCCTCCCCCTGCATGAAACCTCTGATAAAGTCCACAACTTCCTTGATCACTATTAGAAAATAAAAAGATCTCGATTCACTTTCAATCATTAGAATAGCAATTAATATATCCAGCCCAGTGTGATTTTTTTAAAAAAAAGCCTGAATTTTGTTTGAAGTTCAAGCTTCTTGTCTCCCCTAGGTTAGGCAAGCTTGGGGAACTGTAATGGGGGTATATTCAGCCTCTTTTCTACTTCCCTGCCTCATGCTGCTTCTCCCAACTAGTTTTCTATCTCAGATGCTGATCCATCCAGACCTGGAACAGGGAAGGAAGAATAAAGGGCAGCACAATCTGGGGCCGGTTTCCTCGGGCAGCGGCAAATGCATACAGTGATTTCTCACCAGGTAGGATGAGCAGAGATGTCTTCCCTTGGAGAGCAGTCTGGAGGTTCTTCAGGCTAGTCTGAGAACTATTCGTTATACTTCCTGAGATAGCAGCAATAAATTTTCCTTTGGCAAGCTGTTCATGTTTTGCTATCTCTCCCTGGAAATACAGGGTCCCATCCCCTTGTTGCAGAGTCCTCTTTAGCAGGATTTCAAATGCTTCAGAACAACACTCTCTCCTTTGTAGTTCAGGGGGTTGTCCACAGGAAACACTCCCATGTGTGCTTGCACCCAAAGAAGCTGACCTCGCTCCCTCTCTACTCTGCCATGAAGGATTAGAGCCAGAACTGCATGCCTTTAGGTCCCACAGGAGATGGCTTTTCAGATATCCTTGCAAGCTGATGTATCAGCCCACACTAGTACTTCAGAAAGACTGGCTAGTACTCTTTCTCTGATCCTCCCATGCCTTCTTCTGGACCTTCCCATCTTCTCTGCAATGGTGTAAAACCCCTTAATTTGTAGCATTTATGGTGGCTCTGCTTTCCTAACTGATCACTCACTGATAAATTTGGTTTGAGTGGTACTGAACAGCAGCAGGGATAAGAAATTGGCCATAGGGGTACATTCACCAACATATTCAGATGCATAGATATCAGCAAAAAAATTACAAGCCTTACTGAGAAACAGGAAGTGATGGCCCAGTCGAAGGAACAAGCCAAAGAGCCTGAAGAGACGCAGAGTTTAAGGCAATTGATCAATGATAATAACACAACTTGCCTAAGTCAATTCAAATAATTGAAAGAAAATATGACTAAAGAGATAAAGGATATTAAGAAGACACTGGGTAAGTATAAAGAACAATTTGAAAGCCTGCAAAGAAAAGTAACAGGGCTTAGGAGAATGAAAGACATGATAGATGAGATTAAAAATACATTAGAGGGCGGCCAAGATGGCATTAGTGTAGGAGGGCGCACACTGCAAGCTCCCAGAG
>JAKSZT010054341.1:1304026-1457985 GCA_026826555.1 Tolypeutes matacus | reverse complement strand
AACATTTTTGTAAGCAAATACACATATATGCATATATATTTATATATCATTTTGTAAATGTTTGTATGTATTGTGAGAATTTTGATTTTTACCCATAATTTTAAAAAAATAATACATTAGAGGCACATATAAGAAAATCTGAATTGCTCAAAGACAGAATTAGTGATTTTGAAGTCAGAACATCTGAACTGGAAAAGACAGGAGAACAGAAAGAGAAGAGAATGGAAAAAATGGAAGAGGGTCCCAGAGCTTTGAACGACTACATGAAATGCACACACATACACATTATTGATGTCCCAGAAGGAGACAGAATGAAAAGGGGCCAGAAAGGATATTTGAAGAAATGATAACTGAAAACTTCCCAACCTTTGTGAAAGACATAAATATCGATATCCAAGAAGGACAATGCGCCCCAAACAGAATAAATCTGAATATACCGACCATGAGACACCTACTATTCAGAATGACGAAAATCAGAGATAAGAAGGAGATTCTGAAAGCAGCAAGGGAAAAGCAAAGCATCACATACAAGGGAATCTTGAAAAAATTGAGTGACGATCTCTCATCGAAAACTGTGGAGGCGAGAAGAAAATGGTATGATGTATTTAAGGTATTGAAAGAGAAAAACTGCCAACCAAGAATTCTGTATCCAGCAAAATCGCGTTAAAAAAAGAGGGTGATTAATGTCTTCACAGACAAACAAAAACTGATAGAATATGTTATGAAAAAACCAGAATTACAAGAGATACTAAAGGTATTACCATGGCCTGGAAGGAAAAAACAAGGAAGAGAGATTTGAAGAAGAATGAAGATTATTAGGAACAGTAAATTAAAGTGTAAAAAGACAGATAATGGTAAGATATGACAACAGAAAGCCAAAGGGTATAATGGATGAAGTAAGTAGGGCTTTTACAAAACAACACTGAATATTAATGGTTTAAACTCCCCATTCAAAAGATATAGTCTAATAGAATGGATAAAATTTAAAAATATGAGCCATCTATATGCTGTCTACAAGAGACTCACCTCAGACAAAAGGACACAGCCAGGTTGAAAGTGAAAAGTTGGAAAAAGACATTTCATGCAATAGTAACCAAAAAAGATCTGGAATAGCAATACTAATATTAGACAAAATAGATTTTAAATGCAAACCTGTTCTAAAGGAAGAAGATTATTATATATTAATAAAATGGGCAATTAATCAATAAGAAATATCTATAATAAATATTTATGGACCTAACCTGGGTGTCCCCAAGATACATGAGGCAAACACTAGCAAAACTGAAGAGAGAAACAAATGTCTCTACAATAATAGTTAGGAACTTCCATATACCACTCTCAGCATTGGATAGAACTTCTGGACAGAGCATAAATAAAGAAACAGAGAGTTTGGTTAATATGATAAATGAACTAGACCTAACAGATATTTATAGAGCATTACATCCCAAAACAGCAGGATATACATTCCTTTTGAGTATTCATGGATCCTTCTCCAAGATAGGGCATATGTTGGATCACAAGACAGGTCTAAATAAATTTTTAAAAATTGAAATTATATGAAATACTTTCTCTGATCATAACAGAATGAAGCTGGAAATCAATAATGGACTAAAAAGGGGAAATTTCATAAAAATATGGATATTAAATAGCACACTCTTAAATAATCAGTGGGTCAAAGAAGAAATTGCAAGAGAATCCAGCAGATATTTTGAAAGGAATGAAAATGAGAACACTACATATCAAAACCTATAGGACATCACAAAGGCAGCAGCCAGCTGAAAGGGAAACTTATAGCCCTCAATGCTTACATTAAAAAAGAAGAAAGAGCTAAAACTGAAGCTCTAACTGCACACCTGGAGGAACTAGAAAAAGAACAGCAAACTGACCCCAAACCAAGCCGAAAGAAATAAATAGTAAAGATCAGAGAAAAAATAAATGAAATCAAGAACAAAAAAACAATAGAGAGAATCAGTAAAACCAAAAGTTGGTTCTTCGAGAAGTTCAACAAAATTGACAAAACCTTAGCTAGCCTGCTGAAGAAAAAATACAGATGATGCAAATAAATAAAATCAGAAATGAAAGGGGGAACATTGCCACTGACCCCACAGAATAAGAGAGATCATAAGAGGATACTGTGAATAACTGTAATAACAAAAACTAGACAATGTAGATGAGATGGACCAATTTCTAGAAACACCCAAACAACCTACACTGACCCTAAAAGAAAAAGAAGACCTCAACAAACCAAGCACAAGTGAAGAGATTGAAACAGTCATCAAAAACCTCCCAAAGATGAAAAGCCCAGGACCAGATGGCTTTACAGGGGAATTCTACCAATCATTCAAAGATGAACTAATACCAATCTTGCTCAACCTCTTCCCAAAAAACTGAACAGGAAAGAATGCCTCCAAACTCATTCTATGAAGCCAACATTACCCTAATACCAAAACCAGATAAAGATACTATGAAAAAAGAAAATTACAGACCAATATCTCTAATAAATATAGATGCAAAATTCCTCAACAAAATACTTGCAACACTAATCCAAAAAGATGTTAAAAGAATTATGCACCATGATCAAGTGGGTGTTATTCCAGGGATGCAAAGGTTTTTCAACACAAGACAATCAAATAGTATAATAAACCACATTAATAAATTGAAAAAGAAAAATCACATGATCCTCCTGATTGATGCAGAAAAGGTATTTGACAAAATACAGCATCCTTTCTTGATAAAAACACTCTAAAAGATAGGAAGAGAAGGAAGCTTTCTCAATATGGTAAAGTGCATATATGAAAAACCAACAGTTAGCATTTTACTCAATGGTGATAGGCTGAGAGCTTTCCTGCTGAGATCAGGAACAAGAAAAGGAAGTCCACTGTCACCAATGTTATTCAATATTGTGCTAGATGTTCTAGCTAGAACAATTAGGCTAGATAAAGAAATAAAAAGCACCCAAATAGGAAAAGAAGAAGTAAAATTTTCACTATTCGCTGCTGATATATTCCTATATCTAGAAAATCCTGAAAAATCCACAGCAAAGCTACTAGAACTAATAGACAAGTTCAGTAAAGTGGCAGGGTACAAGATTAGTATGCAAAAATCAGTAGTTTTTCTATATACTACTGATGAGCAATCTGAGGAGGAAATCAGAAAAACAGTCTCATATATAAAAGTGACTAAAAGAATTATATATTTAGGAATAAACTTAACCAAAGACATAAAGGAACTGTATTCATAAAAATACAAAACATTGCTAAAAGAAACCAAAGAAGACTTACATAAATGGAAGGACATTCTGTGTTCATGGACTGGAAGACTAAATATAGTTAAGATGTCAATTCTACCCAAACTGATTTACAGATTCAATGCAATCCCAATAAACATCCCAACAGCCTTTTTTGCACAAATGGAAAAGCCAATTATCAAATTTATTTGGAAGGGTAAGGGCCCCCAAATAGCCAAAAATGTCTTTAAAAAGAACAACAAAGTTGGAAGACTCTAACTTCCTCATGTAAAAGCATATTACTTAGCTACAGTGGTAGAAACTGCACGGTACTGGCAGAAAGATAGACAGATTGGCCAATGGAGCCAAACTGAGAACTCAGAAATAGACCCTCACATCTACAGTCATTGATTTTTGACAAGGTTGTCAAGGCCACCCAGCTGTGGCAGAACAGTCTATTTAACAAATGGTGCTGGGAGAACTGGATATCCATATTCAAAAGAATAAAAGAGGACACCTATCTCACACCTTATATAAAAATTAACTCAAAATGAATCAAGGATCTAAATATAAAAGTGACAACCATAAAATTCCTAGAAGAAAATGTAGGAAAACATCTTCAAGATTTTGTGGTAGGCGGTAGTTTCTTAAACCTTACACCGAAAGCATGAGCAAGAAAAGAAAAAATAGATAAATGGGACCTCCTCAAAATTAAACATTTTTGTACTTCAAAAGACTTTGTCAAGAAAGTAAAAAGGCAGCCTACTCGATGGAAGAAAATATTTGGCAACCACATATCTGATAAGGGTTTGATGTCCATACAAATAATCATACAACTCAATGATAAAAAGACAAGCCACACAATTTAAAAATGGGCAAAAGACTTGAATAGACATTTTTCCAAAGAGGAAATACAAATGGCCAAAAAAGCATAACAAAAAAATGTTCACCATCACTAGCTATTAGGGAAATACAGATAAAAACTACAAGATACCATTTCAAACCTTATAGAATGGCCATTACTAAAATAACAGAAAACTACAAGTGCTGGAAAGGATGTGGTGAAATAGGAACACTCTTTCACTGTTGGTGGGAATGTAGAATGGTGCAGCCTCTGTGGAAGACAGAGCTGAATAAAGAACTGCCGTATGATCCAGCAATCCTGTTACTAGGAATATATTCAAAAGAACTAAAAGCACGGACGCGAACTGACATTTGCACACCAATGTTTATAGTAGTTATTCACAATTGCTAAAATATGGAACCAGCCAATTGTCCATCATCCAATGAATGGATAGGCAAAACATGGCGCATACACACAATGGAATTCAGCTATAAGAAGAAATGAAATCAGGAAGCCTATGACAACATGGATGAACCTAGAGGATATTATGTTGAGTGAAATAAGCCAGACACAAAAGGACAAATATTGTATGTTCTCACTAATATGAACTAAATACGATGAGTAAACTCATAGAGGTAAACTCTAAAGCATAGGTTACTAGGAAATAGAAGGTGGATTGAGAATGGAGATGATGCTTAGTGTACGTAGCATTATTAATAAGGTTAATTGTAAAAGTGTGGAAATGAATAGAGTTGGAAATAACACATTATAATTAGTATAACTAACACTGCTAATTTATAAATGTGACTGTGGCTGAAAGGAGTAGTCTGTGGAAATAAATGTCAATTGGAAGGAAACTGGAGAATAATCTCTGGAAAGCAGAACAGGGATTTCAGTGGTAGATGAAGGTTATGGTTAATAGTATAAATATAAGAATTCTCTTCTTTCACAAAATGTTAATATGGTGAGACACAGGAAAATTACAATCAATATAACTTGTGGATGATCGTTAATAGTAATATTGTAATATTTTGCAGCAATGGCAAGAAGATTTTTTTAATACTAAGGGACAACATAGGGGGTATAAGGGGGTATGAGGGTTTTCCTTTTGGAAACATTCCCAAATTGATGACAGCACAACTCTGTGATGAGAATGAGAGCCACTGGGTTTACACTTTGAATGGATTATACAAGGCATGGGACTGTATAACACAGGGAATCCAGTGGTGAACGATGGACTGTGGTTAACAGGACAGATATGAGAACATTTTCCCTGGAACAATAGCAAATACATAATACTAATATTAATCATTAAAATTGGCAATTCATAATTAATTGGGTGGGTTGGGGAAAAAGACACCAAATGTAAGATAGGGGCTATAGTTAGTAGTCATATTGGGATGATGTCTTTCAGAGTTTTTAACAAATGTTTCACAACAAGCTGTTGTCGGTGGGGAGATGTATGGAAGCTTTGAATGATGATATGCATGTTTGTTTTGTAAAGTCACAAATCTCAGTATACATTTTATTGCTTGTGTACGCTCATGTATGAATGATATACTTCAATAAAATTGTATTAATTAAGTAAATAAAGGCAAACTCCAGTGGTTTCTTTCTTGGTGTATTTGAAGTAAGTCAATGGACTGCCATGTGCTACTCCATCATCCCTTCTGTTCAAAGGAATACAGCCTCAAGTTAGAGTAGAAGGTTCTCACTCAAACTCCCCTTAAGGGCATTTGACAGCTTAGTGTTTTCTATTTACCCAGAGCATAAGGTTGTATATTATGAGTGAGAAGATCAGTCACCATAAATAGATTTCTTAGATCCTTTCAACTGGGTTCCCATTATTTCCAATAACTCCAGAGCCACGTGGCTGTGCGTGGTCTGCAGACCAGCTGGTCATTGCACTAGATTCAAGAGACACATGGCCCCCCTTTGGAATGACATCTTCTGCCGTCTGGACCGAAAGGAGTGTTACCTTTTAATACCAGGAGAGAGGAGGCTGACTGCTTCACGCCGTGTGCTCTGGCGGCACCAGCACCATAACCGTCTGCCGTGCTTGGCAAACAGGAAGATTCCCACGCCCCACCCCACACACAGACCCGGGATGTCTAGGGCCTGGAAAACTGCACCTAAAGAAATGCTCCAGGTAACTCTCATGCACGCCAGATGTTGAGAACCCTGAAGTAATCAAAGAAGGAAAAACTTGAGAAATTACCCTGTTTAAAATAACCATACTTTTCCTTAAATCTTTATTCCTGGCTTGTTTGCCAGGTGGCCTCCTGCTCTCCCCTTTTACATTTGAGGGCGATTCTAACAATGAAAAAGCCAAAGGTAAGGAGGGAGAGAGGAGGTGAAAAGAAAGATAAGGATGGTGATATTTCCATTTATAAGGTGGCATGTTAAGCGATGCCATCTACAGGTGTTGAAACAATTAGTAAAAGTGGGGGCGTTTTATTTACAGCTACAAAAGCCATCTCAATGAGCTACAAATAGTGAACAGAAGTGTGTTAGAAGGAGCAGTAGCAGTTAAGGGAGCTAAATCTACAAAGTGATTTTTGAGAATCACAGATATGTGTTATCTTTTAATAGTGTTTACATATCCCTTTAGAAATACATTTTACTTTATATAGTGAAATGCAATAATTTCTAACAATTATTGCAGTCTGATATCCATTCTTCCTCCCTCAGGTTCTAAGAGATTCATTCTGGGCCATTTGGGAGTTTCCTCTGAACATTCCAGAACATTCTTTTCCCTTGAGGTCTTGAGTGCTTCAAAATAGCTGCTGCTTCCTTGGAATCTTTTATTATTAGCTGTCTCATCAGTGGGATCCACATTCTTTTGCTGTCCAAAAGGAAAGAGAGGAAGAAAATCAAACTTTTTTCCATGTGGAAAGTAGCTGCAAAGGATCTCCCTGTTCCCACAGAGCCATGACCTGTCCCTGTGTTAAAGTAGTGCGGAACACAGTAGTTAAATCCTACCAAGCTCAATAAAAAAACAAATGAAAAAGAAAAATAAAGAATAAAAAAATAAATCCTACCAAGCTCAACATAGCAGCAGCTGTATGTGCCTGGAGCCAGCACTGACAAGGGGAAGGGAAGACCTGACCACTGCCATAGATTTTATTTACACTGGTTTCTTTCCGGCATTGCCAATAATATATGTGTTATGGGAATTCTGTCCCTGAGAGGCCAATGAGTGAAAGATCGATAATCGCCTTCATTTTAATATAAAATGGGAAGAATGTAGGAGAGGAAACATTTATTGAGCTCTGACAGTATTCTCAATATTGTAAATTACTTCATTTCATTTAGTTCTCACTCTGTGAAGCAGATATTATTAATTACAGTAATTTATTAAACTGGGGAGACTGGTATTCAGGGAGGTGAAGTAGTCTGACCGAGATCCATTGAGAAAGCAATGAAGTAAGATTCCGCTCTAAGTCTGTTTAAAAATCTATTGTGAGCCAGTGGCCACTAGTAGATATGTTGTGAGAACTCCCAGGCCATTACTGGACTCTTCCAAAGATTAAGTATTATATAATAAATGAGAATGCTCATAGCACAGAGCTTGGACATACAGTCAGAACTCAGTAACTGTTAGTTCCCTTCTCCTTTAAAAATAACGCCTCCAGCCAGTCTCATGGATTTAGCAAGACTGAATTGTCTTTTTACCTCCCCAACTTCAATTCAGACTCTTTGAGGGCAGGAAATATATCCATCACGGTATCTGCTTCACTATTTATCTGCTGAATATTAAATGGTTATACACAAAAGATTCAAGAAGATAGAATGAAAGAATCAGTTCAGATCCAAAATACCAAAGAAATGACTGGAAAATCTAGATAAGAGCAAAGGGACAAAGCTGTTCATTTTGATGTAATCATCTTGAAGCTCAGAGGTTGACATGGCAGAATCAAAGGGCTACATCAAAATGAAGATGGTTGCTTTCTTTTATTTTACAGATACAACAGGGATCCTCCTCTTTTGTCTGGGACCTGATCACAGACACATAACCCCCAGCCACTGGTCTCCCATCCACGGATGTATTGGTTTTACTGCCTAAAACCTACATTTAACAGGGCAGCTTGCAGTGTGACATGTACAATAAGTCAAGGCAGTTTTATATAATTGTGAATTTCCAAGAGTCCTTGTGTATTAGTCAGCCAAAGGGGTGCTGATGTAAAATACCAGAAATCTGTTGGCTCTTATAAGGGATATATATTTGGGGTAGAAGTTCACGGTTACCAGGCCATAAAGCATAAGTTACTTCCCTCACCAAGGTCTGTTGCCACGTGTTGGAGCAAAATGGCTGCCAATGTCTGCAAGGGTTCAGGCTTCCTGGGCTCCTCTCTTCCCGGGGCTTTTTCTCTCTGGGCTCAGCTGCCCTGCTCTCTCCACAAGGCCAGCTGTAGACTGTCAGGAGACCTGCTCTGTCTCTCTTCCCCAGGGCTCAATTCTATCTGGGCTCAGCTGCTCTGCTCCTCTGTGTACTTACTTCCCGGGTCTCCAGCATTAAAACTCAGGCATCAGAGAACTGGATGTGGCTCAAGCGACTGGACTCCCATTTACCATATAGGAGGTCCATGATTTGATTCCTGGGGCCAACTGGTGAAGGCAAGCTGGCCCACGTGGAGTGCCGGGCTGCGCGGAGATCTGGCACAGCAAGATGACGCAACAAAAAGAGACACAGAGAAGAGACAATAAGAGACACAGCAGACCAGTGAGCTGAGGTGGCGCAAGAGATTGAACGCCTTTTTCCACTCCAGAAGGTCCCAGAATGGTTCCCGGTGCCACCTAAAGAGAAGACAAGCAGACAGAGAACACACAGCAAATGGACACAGAGAGCAGACAGTGAAGGCGGAGGTGGGGGGGAAGGGGTGGGGGAGGGGGGAGGGGGTAGAGAAAATAAATAAATATTAAAAAAAAAAACTCATCAAATCTCCAACTAACTCCTCTGCTCTGCCATACACTTTTAACTAGATGTGGCCCAGTCAAAGCCATAATCATTATTTAATCAACTAAAAGTGAAGTCTTCGAATCTAATACAATCTAATGTGCAAACAGGCCAGTTTACAAACATAATCCAATACCAATTTTTGGAATTCATAAATAATACCAAAATACTACACCTTGTAACTGTTGAAGGCACGGTGAAAATGGTTCTCCATGGTGTTTGTAAATGCTCCTGGATTGCTGGACTTTGAATTCTGCATATTTAAGCGAGGACTCAGTCTGGGAAAAACACACAGCTCTGCTTTCAGCTCTGTGGACCCCACCAAGGACTCTAGGAGGTAATTGTAAGGCCCTTCATCTCATCAGTGTGTCCATTATATACCTAATAGCCCTTGCTCATTTGAAATTCACACTCACAAATTCATATTTTCATTACACACTAACATACATGCATAAATGCCTGCACACAACTGCAAATGAGTGTGCTGTTTAGAGAGGGAGGAAAGAAACAGCAAAGCAAGTGAAATCTAAGATTACAACCAAAAAATATCAGTAACTTTGAACAGAATAGTGCTAAGCACTCGTCACACTGCGGTGAAAATTATGTCTGCCCTTAAGTCTTTAACCACGTAAGACATTCTTCACCTCAGTTTTCTCAAAGTTTCAGTCTGCTATTCTGATACATTTTCTACATTGAAAATTAATGCAAAGTTTCTGTTATGACCAGCAAGTTTCACAACACCCAGCAACATCCAGCTGTTGCTTTATTATATATCCCACTTAAAATACCTGGCATCTTCTCTGAAAATCTCATGGTATCCACCTTTGTCCCACATGGCTACATAGTAGAATCGAATCTGCTGTGGTCCCAGCAGAATCTGGTGTAATTTTACTTGTCAGCTCGACAAAGTTCAGACCTTGTTTCCAGGCTTCAAGTTTCTCTTGAACGTGGATGACTGTTCTGCCTGATTTGCTCTTTAGCGAGTTATTTCTCGTGCTTTAATGCAAACCCTGCAAAATGTCAACTTAGCTGGAATTTTTACTGACCATTCTTGAACAGAGGTCTATTTTACTACCCAGTTGACTCGCTCAATTTGTCTTCATGACAGCAAGTTAAATAATACCACTATTTTTATACAGAAAAGCCATGGTTTTTTTTTTAATGAAAAATAAGTAATGTTAAATCTAAAAATGATTGTGGAAAACAGGTATATTTTATTCCTCTAAATTTCAAACACTGGGCATTTCACTCTCTATGTCAGTAGATTGCTCTCTAAATGTTTGGAGAATACACACTCTTTTCCTCTCTCCAAGGTCAATCATATAATCTATTCGATCATATAATCTACACCGCATAGAACAAGAATTCTTTAAGTAACAGATGTTGAATTTGTTTGCCACATCAGGATATTCATGTTCAAATATATTCTATAACTTCCCTTCAGATAATGATACTGTGTATATTTTAATATCATTTCCCCTTAATTCCCATATGCCATTAACAAATCTCTTACAAATGATCTAATCTCAATAGCACCTAATCTCCAGCCTCCATCTCCTGTTTAATTTCTTTTTTATGACATAGAATATGATTTTCTAATTATTAAAGTGTAAAAAAAAATGCCTACCTCCCTAAGAGAAGAAAGATGTTTGTTAAAGAAGAAAAAGGAGAGACATGGAGAGGAAGAAAATTCTGCTGCCTTAACCACACCCACCCAAAACTCCATCCCCTGGGGCTGGCAGGACATTCTGGGACAGACCCATCCCATGACCCAAGTGTTCTGTGTATTTTAATATTATTTAAATCATAATCAAGGCACTCTTGCTGAAAATAAGAGTGAAAGGAGGAAGACAAATGGTTCCGCTTTACATAATCACACATGGTTCTGTTTCCATTCCAGTGCTTTCTTAAGCCACAACCTATGTGTAGAATTTAGAGTACAGAAACGTGGGTTGGAAAATAATGTCTTTTTTATCAACATCTAGAGAAAGTTAGTCTTTCCTCCAATGCAAATGTAAGCAAGAAGTATTAGCAGCACCTGTGAATTTGTCACGAATAGCCTAAATAATTTTAAATAACACAACAATTGTCACGGATATCTCAATATATTGTTTATGCTCATCCTGATTTGAAGCCCTGGTGGCGATTAACCTACTGCTAGATCGCATACAGTTCTCCTATGCAGAGACATTTGGGCAATGAAGCTGGACAACTCTCATCTGTAGCTATTCAGATACCAAGCAGTGACGTTGTATGCTTTCATGCCGGGGACCCAAACAATTATTTTGTTTTCTAGTGCTCTCCATCTACAATTGTTTGTGAACAAACCCGAAAGGAGATGAAAATTCAAATGTTAAAGTTTTACAAAACTAGACAGTTCAAATTTCAAATCAAACCTCTGTGGGACAGTACAGCCTTGTAAAAGAAGAACTTGGCACAGTCCATAAATAGTTAAACCTTCACACTGATATGTATTTAAAACACAAAATTTAACTTTAACATGCCTATATTTTAAATGTTTTATCTTGTCATTAATACAGTAATACAGAAGCACATATATTACTAAATCACACATTTGTTTAATCTTGTGATAACTGTGCTTTAATATAATTGATCTTCTTTGCCATCTTACGTGTTTATTTTTATGCATTTGAAAATATATTCCTGAGAAGAGATCCATAGGCTTCATCAGGCTGCCAGAAGATGTCTATATTAGTCTCCTATAGCTGTCAAAACCAAGGTATTAGCAGGACTGCATTCCTTTCTGAGGCAATAGGAGAGAATCCATGTCCTTGCCTCTTCTGGCTTCTATTGGCTGCTCACGTTCCACAGCTCATTTTTCCCAGCAGCAAATGCATAACTCCAGCCTCCGCTGCCATCATACATCCATTTCTCTGACTCGCCTACCTCCCTCTATCACTTACAAGAGCATCTGCGATTACGTTGGGCCCATCCAGCTAATCCAGGACAAGCCCAATCACATCTGCAAAGTCCCTTGTCACATGTCAGGTGACATATTCACAGGTTCCAGAGATTAGAACACGGACATTTTTCGGGAGCCATTTTTCTGCCTACCAGTCTTCCATAGCACAAAACTAAGGTAGAACCCCTGTTCTATCTCCTACCACCCTTTCTGATGTTATAAATATATCAGTGACACCCTCCAAAACTTCAAATAATATGCTCTACACTTTAATTTTATTAAAATCTTATTTAGCTAATAACCATTCCTGAGGTTCACAGTCACATCCTAGACTATAGGCTGGCATTGTAATCATACATCTGTGATATCACAAATGCAACATCTCAGTGGAAAATAATTGTATATTCAGATATATATGAGAAGTTGGAAAATCTAGAATCTATGCAATATTGGTACTATAAATTGCATAAAGCAAAATCATTTCAAGGAGAAGCATCCATCTCATATCCCTCTGAAATATCAGAGTAAGAGCTTCTGTGAACAAATTCAGAAGGCTTTTTGCCCAACAAGAGATACAATCTCTCCTGAAATCCAGGTCAAAGTTGACTGACCAGAAGAGCATTACAGAAAGTAGTTAAAGGAGTGAAGTTTTATTCCCATCTCTTTCAATTGCCATGCAGTTTTGGAAAGTGTATACAATGGCTGGTTTCTCTCTCACACAGCCTTTCTCTCTCACACACACACCAAAAAAACATTGATAAATTTCTTGGACATTCTTAGATGTTTAGAAACCTGAAACAAAATGTACAACTACAATAGCAAGTGTTTGCAACTGTCTGATCAATTTGAGCTGTTTCTTAGTCTCCACTCAAACATACCTGCTCTCTTTTACCTACCTAAGAAAATAGATAAAGATGTTCGTAATCTTCCAAGAGCCTATATGATTTGATGGCACAAAATATTTCTTCTTATTTCTTCAAAGTTGAGCTGATGGTCTCGGCTGCATTATTTCTTAAATATCTAATTCTACAATGTGTTTGAAATTACAAGAAACTTCATATCTTCTTGGAGATTGGTGGCAACCCTTCAAATAATAAACATTAACATGAGCTATGTTTTAGTCAGCCAAAGGGGTGCTAATGTAAAATACCAAAAATGTGTTGGTCCTTATAAAGGGTATTTATTTGGGGTAGAAGTCCACAGATACCAGGCCATAAAGCATTAAGTTTCTTCTCTCACCACAGTCCATTGCCACGTGTTAGAGCAAGACAGCTGCCGGCGTTTGCCAGGGTTCAGGCTTCTGGGGTTCCTCTCTTCCCGGGGCTGCGTCTCTCTCCGGGCTTAGCTCCTGTTTCCTCCACAAGGTCAGCTGTAGACGATCAGGCGAACGGCTTGCTTCTCTTCTCCCGGGGCCTTCTTTCCAACGTCAAAACTGCTTCTCAGTAGACTGCTTCAACTGTCCTTTGCCTTGCCTTTTATATTTGATTCCCCACCCACCAAGGGGTGGGGCTCAATGCCCTAATCCTAACCTAATCATGCCCAGATTAACAGATCAATTTACAAGCATGATTCAATTATATTTTTGGAATTCATAATTACATCAAACTGCCACAAGCTATTTTAACCATGTAATTTATTGGTAGTTTTTACGTAATTGTAAAGCTCTAAAAGATCTTACTTTAGTGAAGTAGACTATTATTTTGCTCTTTTCCAATAATAATATAAATTGTGCTGTTACAAGTGTTTGTATGTATATATGTCATAATATGTATATATGTCATATATATATATATCATGCCAAAAAGTCAGAAAAAAAGAGAGAAAGAATCTGAAGAAATGCCTGCCTTCCCTGATATATTTGGTTATATTGTTATGGCTTAAGAAGACAAAGCTTCCAGATACTTTTCACCCTGTTACCTTTTTATTTCAAAGGTGCTGCAGAATTCATTTTATTTTAGAATAAAAATCACAATTATTATTCTCAAAATTTCAAAAATGTAATATGAAAAATATTCACCATATATTCTTAAACACGTTTGTAGTATTATGGTTTCTTAATCAAACTTGAAGCTTTCTAGAATCCAACAGACTTTAATAGCCAATTTTTATCTTTTCCCTCATACAAATTCTCTTCTCCTACTTAAATGTCATCAAGTTATCTTAAATTAGTGGTGAGGTGGGAAAATAGGAAAGAAGGAGTATTCCAGGGGATGAAATAATCATTGCCTTTGCAATGGAGTACAGCTAATTGTCTTAAGTGCTGTGATACACAACAAAAGAAGTGAAGATGCACTGTGTCTAACCAGCCTGCATGCACACGAGTGCTCCTGCCATCTCGAGCCATGTGTAAATCCCTCTCGAATAACTCCTCAACATTTAGCATCATATCGTAATTATTGGTATGGAAAATTTTTCTCCACCAAGCTAAACAGGTGAAATCCAGAGTCTGTTTGCTTGTCTGGGATTTTGGTTGTTTGTATTATTCTTTACTGGTAGAAAAGTTTAGAAAGACATATAAGGAGCTGGTATAGTGTAATGTGGCCAGGGACCTAAGACTGGCCTCAGGTGAATGACTACCAGCACCCACCACTTATGGGACCCTAAATGAATCAGCTCACCTCCCAGGGCCGCAGAGTCCTCTTCACATCCCTGCCATCACCCTACCATCCTATACAATGTTTTATGATCTCGGATAACATGATATGTACATTTCACTTTTTGGCTCTAGCTATCTGATATAATTAATTTTTCTCAAATATTTTAATAAATTTTAAAACAAAAATTAAAATAATGCAGCTGCTATGTCACCAATGAGACAATGCTTTCTTAAGTCACAAAAGATGCAGTAAGAAGGGAAATGCAATTATATTAACAGCTGGCACCAGAATTCCCCATTGGTGGTAAATGTGCCCTGAAAATACTAGTGAGACTCCAAGAGACCTTGTTTTAGGTGAAAATGAGTTGTGATTGAAAAGGGGAGAAAAATGCCAAATAGTTCTAGACATGGAGAGGGTCAAGGAAAAAGAAAGAAAGAGAAAGAAGAAAGAAAGAAAAGGAAGGAAGGAAGGAAGGAAGAAAGGAAGGAAGGAAGGAAGGAAGGAAGGGAGGGAGGGAGGGAGGGAGGGAGGGAGGGAGGGAGGGAGGGAGGGAGGGGAGGAGGGATGGAGGGAGTGGAGCCTTTTCTCAAAAGAGCAGGACTCCTGAGTGTGTGGCCTCACCCCAAATCATGTGTGATTACTAAAAGCTTTAGTCTGGGTGGATGTGAACTTCCTGTGGGAATAGAGAACAGGCTGATGTTTGCCTCTAGGCCAGGGGTCAGCAAACTCTCTTCTAAAAGGGCCAAATAGCGATTAGGCGTTGAGGCTCCCTGTCGTCTGTTTCAACTACTCAATGCTGCCATTGCATTGCGCCTTAACAATACGTAGACAAACGTGCGTGGCTCGTGACTGTGTTCTATTAAAACTTTATTTAGGACACCGAACTTTGAATTTAATATAATTTTCACATGTTCCAAAATATTGTTCTTCTTTTAATGTTTTTTTCAACCACCTAAAAAATGTAAAATCCAGTCTTAGTTCCCGGGCTGCACAAAGGCAGTTGGCAGGCCAGGTGTGGCAAGCAGGTCAGAGCTGGCAACCCCTGTTCTAGACCAGAGTGAGAGGAAGAAGAACCAGAGCAGTATTTATGGCGGTGATGAGGAAGTGACCCCAGAATTCATCAATAGTAGGGAGAGTTCTGGACTGTCACAGCCTGGAAAGGAAGGATTGAATTGGGCTTTTAAGCAGATTCCTAATAAGCAGCTGAGCCCCAAGGGACAGTGAAGTTGTAGTAGAACAGGGTGGGCATGTTAATCAGATGTGCTCGTTAGAACTCTGTAAATCACAGAAAATAGCTTTGGCCGCTGCAAGCGAAAAAACAAAGAAGAAAGGTTATGGCGGAATTAATATAGGGACGCAGGTGTGTTTCACTGAACCCAAGGACAAGCGTGTCTGAAGTCAATCTCTAAATTTGCAGAAGAGACTCTAGTCCTTCGGAGTTCATGTGACGAAAGCCTTGAAGAGTGAGCAGAATTTTAGAAGGCATCTGGAGAAAGGAGTCCAGGAAAGGGGAACAGCTTGAGTAAAGGCAAGAGGCAAGGAAAAGTTAGATGTGCGCCTGCAGAGAAATCAGACTGTCGGGAAGGACATAAAGCTTGGCCCACCTGTTTCCCTCCTTCCCGTGGAGACCCACTTCTCTCAGCACTGCTCCAGTTTCAAGGCAGCAGCACATCTGAGTCCATTCTGTCGGGGGGGAGAAGGCAGGCCTGCCCCGGGGCACCTTAGCTGCCTGGATGTGTCCTCAAACTGCAGGCACTGCAGGCACAGAACCCACCCGCAAACCAAGAATCCAGGGAAAGGCCTGGGGTCTCATCAGCCAAGGCCATGGGACTCCAGAATAAGGACGAGGCCAGGAATGGCCAGGCCCAGGTCAAAGGTCGGTGAGTGCAGCCAAATGGGAAGACGCTGAAATGTGTTTGGGCTGGATATTCTGCCCTCTAGAAGCAGGTCATCCAAAGAGGAAGAAAAGTTGCAATAGGAATCAGGGAGAAAGGGCTCCAAAGACCCAAGTAGGCCACCACAAAGGGGGATGGATTATCTCAGAAAAAGGAAAAAATAGAAACTTCTGAGGCAAATTATCTCTCGGTCTCTTTGGTCCCCCTGGACTCTTTTGGATGTCTTCTCCCTCTTGGAACTGGTCTCTGCGTGGCCTGTGGAGGAATCCAAACCCAGGGCTGTTCTCGGCTGGGAACACCTACCAGGACCTTTTGTGCATTTACCTTTTCGCACCCTTTTGCATCCTCAGAGTGATACAGCCGTGCAGTGTCAGGAACAGAGGCCTTCCTTTTGCTAGTAATTGAAGGTTAAACACTGGACAAGAGGACCCCTCCCAGCCCACAGTAGGTTCATTTAGCACGGCAAGAAAGGCGTGTGGCCAAGCCCTGCCTCATACTGTCGAGGAGCCATCTGCTGGAGTGATCGCTCAGCATTTGGTCTTCTTGGGGACCTGTGGACAGTGGTGAGCCAGAGCTGGAGGACTGATGGAGTATTCAGGGATTCGGCCTCCAAAGCAAAGTGACTTCCATCAGAAGTACAGGAGGACTTGGTGCTGGCCGGTCGGGTTGGCATTGGAGGCCTGAGCCAGGCAGGGGGCAGGGACAGAGGCAGAGCAGAGCACAGAAGTGTGGCGGCAGTGTCCAGAGACGCAGCAGGGACAGAAGGCGTGCCAGGACTTTGATCTGAAAGGAGGAGACAGGAAGGGGAAACGGAGCTCATTCTGTTCAACAGAGGAGACTTAGGTTTGAAGAGATTCAATAGGAAATCTTGGTGCTGTGTTTTGAAGAAGAAAGAAAACATTCCCAGCTTGATAGAAAACAGTCCAAATCTGTTCCCAAGATGTGCCTTAGGGACAGCCCTCTCCAGACACATCCGAGAATGAAAACAGCATCAGCACTGGCACTGGTATGGATAAGAAATAACCAGAACCATCCATCCCGCTTCCTTAGATCATAAACTGACCATTAACTGGAGAGTGGGAACAATTTTTGCCCACCGGGGTTTACACAATTAGACACAGTCTGGGAGGTTTTGTGCTTTTCTCTGAGGCAGCCATAGGGCTGAAAAGCAGAGACATGAGCAAGAGTGACAAGGGACAGTGCTCTCGTGCTGCCTGAGGTCCCTAGCGCTCTGAAATGGTGAGAACCTGAAGAGTGATGGGCCTCGCAAAATACAGCTCCCACGAGCAGGGCACGTCCCTTGCTGAGGTAGGAAGGTACTCTGAGGCCGTCAGAGATGGAAGGAAATGTGACAGCTCAGACTAGCATCGAGACAAAACTACCGAACACAGCTTTTTCTTAATGAGGGAGACTACCAGTGCTCAGATTTCCCTACTACATTATGCAACGTTTGACTTGGGAGAGAAAAGAAAACGCAGAAGGAAAAGCCGTTGTGAACCTTCTGAATGTTTGATTCGTCCACCAGAGGCAACAAAGGTCAGTCAAGAGGCGTTCTTCTACCTTTTGTCTGCGAGTTCAGATATGCCATGCGCTGTTTTCAGACTGAAATGATGGAAAATGAGCTTTGACCATGGCCTCTTTCTGAGCACCTTGGGAGGCCATCGGTTCAGGAGCTATGTAAAGGAATAGTGATGTTTCCAGAGTAATGTAGCTTTATCTGAAAACCTGTTGCATGCATCCACTGACCAATGACTGCTCATTCTCTACTTTACATTTTTATATAGTATGTAAATATCTCCTCCTGGCCTAAACTCTGTAACACACACATATGTGCAAATACACAGGCAAAGACTCGGTTCCTTTCTTCAAGGAGCTTACAAGTGGTCAGTGATTTTTTTTCAGCCAAATATCTTAAAAGCCAATTTTAGGGATTAAAAATTCCTTTTCAGAAAAAGAGTCATTGGGCATTTCCAAAAGCACAAGGAGGTAATATACAGAGTGCCTCATGAAGCAACATCATAAAAGATAAAAATTTTAAAAAAAGAAAGAAACACCACCAGCTTTTAGATCTTCACCACTGTAAAACCTCAGGTTGGTCCATTTCGGCTACAAAATGGCTAGACTAAAAACCATGACAAAGTAAGACTTTCCAGCTAAGGCATTTTACTTTTCAAAAGAAAATTTTATAATTTCAAAATAGATACTTTCTTTAAACATTCTACTAACAAAGAACAGGCCTAGTTGTTACTTAGCATTACTCTTTTAACCATGTTCTCTATTTCAGAAGGGCTGCATTTCTTGTTGAAAACCTACCTTTTTCCTAATACTATGTAACTGAATAATTCTGTTCTGTGTGTTGCTATGACATTTAACAAAATAATAAAATTAATTTTAGTTCAAGGGCCTTGATAAAGTCTAAGCCTCTAGAGCAGAAGTGGTTAATCCTAACATAGAGAAAAACAAAACTAGCTTTAGAAAGATAGAAAATAAGGTACCAAGAATACTTACACATTGTGTTAGAAATATTATACAATCTCCTCTTCCTCCAATATATAGATTTATCTTCTACATTAGAGAGAAAAAAGTAATGATACAAATATTAATATTTATTTTCTTTGAATTAAGTGATTGAGAACTGGGATGAAGAAAAAAGAAGGAGGAGAAGGTAAAAATGGCACATTTCAGTCAACATTAATTCAGTGCACCTGCCCTCCTACGACTGACCATCTGCTCACTTCAGAGAAAACATTTCCTAGTAAGGAGAGGACTCCTACTTCCGTTCGCTTCATCCCTAGCCTCACTCACATCCTGCCTGCTAGCTGGACATCAATTAACAGAAAAATGCCCCAACAGTCTTTCAAAGTCAACATACTCAAGCCTCGTGTGCTGCTCACCTCAGCTAAGAGAGTTCCAAGGGTTAGGAGCCTCTGGGCTAGCGCTAGCTCTTCACATTTTCCCTTACCTCTGTTACTTGTCAAACCCTGCCTGTTCTACCACAGAAATTATTACGTCCACCTTCTCCTCTTCCATCTCACCGCCCTTTTCCTAGTTTAAATCCTAGTGATTTTGTGGTGAACTAATGAAAACATTCAGTAAGTAACTGCTTCCAATATTTCACCCCTCCATAAATCCTTCGCACTAACACATGAGGCATCTTCCTAAAACACATGAAGACAGGGTCATATCTCACGCTTCTCAAAAACTTCACAGCTACAAAATATTGTCAGGGTCTTTGGAGTGGCCTTTAAGCTCTCTACAATCTGGCAAAGTTAAAATTCAGAGTAGCCTGCACTGTGAGCTTCCACCCGCCGCACGCCAGGCTCAACTACTTCCTATAATTACAAAAGCCACATAGATATGCCAACTTCCAAACCTTTTCTCACTGGTCCTCAATTCTACAGTGCCTTCTTGCCTTATCACCACATCCTCAGCCTTCACAGAGCCGAAATCTCTGGTTGGAAGCAAGAAGAGTAGGAGCTTGTGGAAAACTAGACTTTGAAGTAAAAGCAGGTGATGGACAAGGCTGTGGTCAGATATTGGCAGTTTAACACGAAATGACATATCTGAGTGTGGATGAGCCTTGAAATCTGCAGGGGTAAATCCAAGTGCAAAGTCAACAAAATTTAATAAGGAAGAACATGCTTTCTATACCAGGTATTCAATCTATTTAAAAAATGATCATGCGTAGTTATTGTTTATTCACTGCTTCTTTGAAGGACCCAGGAATCCACTCCCAAGGGTTTTCCCATAAGCAAAGCTCTCTGTAAGGCTGGAGTCAGGCAGAGGCAATAATAACAGCCCATTCATAGCAGGCGCTCCTTAGGAAATGGCCCTTTTTTTAGAAAATAAGAAACTGCTTGTCTTAGGTTGACTAACAAGTTAGTTTTAAATGTTTGGGGTAACATTTATTTCAAAATGTTCTCTCTGGACATACTTTTCTACCTCTGAGATTGAAAAGAAAATGAAAGGAAAAAAAAAAATTCTGCCGCACGAGGCAAAGCTAAAAACAACACATGCAAGTTTATCTAACCAGGCTTACGCCGGCATGTCAGGTCACCTTAGTCCCTCAGTGAGTAAGCACTAGATGTTTCCATTCATCATAGTTTCATTTCTTGAATGTCCACAGTGTTTGTAACCAAGAGCCAATTACCAGTCCAGCCCATTAATCACTGGTGCTGTTTAATGCCAAGATCTGGAGGGAAGCCGCCTACACTGCTTCACTTTAGTTTCCCTACAAAATGGCACATAAATAAATAGCTGGGCCTTTGAGGGGAAGGCAGTCTTGTAGAGGCTCTGGATTAACTGCACACTGAGCCTCATAAAAAGTTTCACCTAGTAAAATGTGGTATTTCAGGTCGTTTATTTGTATCTTTTTAAAGTTTTAGCAATAAAGGATGAATTCAGATATAATAATATAACATTTTTATATTCCAGAGACTAAGAACTGAATTATTAAAATTCAAAAGTTTCACTGTTTCAAGAGATCTATTGTGGAATTGTTTTTTAAAAATCCTCAGTGTATTAATAGCTGCAGCCTAGAATGTGGTCAACAGGCTTAGGTTTGAAGCCTAATTAATATAATGAACTGTTTTGTCAAAATAAATATGCCTTTCTACATGGAGGGATGGTTTATTTTAAGGAAGCTAGATTCAGTCAAATGCTATCCAGGCTTCTAATACTTTCTTCGAGCCCAAGAAGACATGGATGATGGGTGCACTGGAAAAAGGATGCTCTTGTTGTAAATGAACTCACAGAATCAGGAAAATTAATTTCTCCATCAGTGGTAAAACTCTATGAGCTTTTGGCTCATAATGAAAGAATGTCCTGATAGTCAGATGTCCAAAGATAGAAGTATCTTGGGAAGGAGAAAAACTAGGATCAAGAAAATGGAAGGAGGCTGGAGCTTGAGTAGATGGAACCGTCAAAAGTATCCAGTGCAGAAATTAATGACTTTTCTGAAAGCAGATGCCTGAAGTTTCATTTTAGGTGATGCTGAGAATGTCCCCTCCTCCGTTGCTCCAAACCTTCCATAGCCCTGCAGTGATCAGAACTCTGGGGAGGGAAGGGTCTGACTGGTGGCCAGCAGGGCAGTATGGCGCAGGAAGGACCACACACAGGGAGAGCGGGACGCAGAATAGAGATGGAGATTCAGTGCCAGCAGAAACTCAAATTTCCCTAAACTCACAAGAGGTATTAAGAACCAAACACAGAATGGGGGGTGGGAGGGTTACATTGAATTTTTGAATCTCAGATGGCAGTATGAGCCCAGGACACAGCTGGGCTACCTTTCATTTATCCATAATTTATTGAGCACTTACTATGTGCCAACCACTACTTTTATGCTTTGGATATAAGGTATAGCAAGTGGAGCAATGTGTCCAGAACAGACTTGGTGAGGGGAGGATAGTAGGAGACGAGGCTGGAGAACTGACAGGGGTAGACTAGAGTGTGTTAGGCCCCTCGAGGGGCACTGGCTGATACTCTAAGTGAGACTAAAGCCATTGCCGTTTGGAACAGAGGAGTAGCACGATCGGGTATACATTTTAATACATCTCCATACAAGGTGTTAAAAATAGTCTAAAGGGATCAAGGGAAGAAAGGGCAGGCCAGTCTGGAAGACAAAAGAGTAATTCTTGAGAGAGATGGTAGCAGGGTCCTGGCTGTTAGCAAAGAAGATAGTAAGAAGGACTTACGGACAAACTGGATATGGAGTGCCAGAGAAAGAGAGTACTCGAGGAAGACATCAAGATTTTCAGTCTGAGCAGCTGTAGAAATGGAAATCCATTCTGATTTCCAAATCAGGGACCCTTTGCTCTGCCTTTAAAGTCTATGGAAAGGCAGGGCTTAAACTGTGCAAGTGATGGCAATAGTGCATGCGAGAGTTTCCCAACCCATTAGTCCTGTTTTCTTCTCCATTCTCATCCTGGATCACTAAAGAAAGAGGAGGTGTCTCCAGTGTTAGCTGGCTAAGAGCTAAAGCTGAACAGTTTAAAAGTGCTGGAATTGCAAATGGTAGCACCGCATGAGTGTTTTCGTGAAGTATAACTGACTTACCTTCTTTTGATTTCAAATACCTTTTGAGCAGCTCTTCATTATGTGCAATGCTCTCATTTGGAGGAAAACTGCCACTACTTATAAACAGTAAGTATAAATTGAAACGCTCCTCAGGCTACGGTTAAGGTGGTTAAGTTCTGACCCTGTGTTAATCCTGTAGTAGTGGAGAGGGGCGGGGAGAGGAGAGAGCTGGAAGCAGGTTGTCAGAGTTAGTTTTGGTCATGCAGGGCCTCCCAAGGCGTCCTCATCTCTGAGCCTGCTTCCCGATTTGTAAAGTTAAAAAGCTTCCATATCACAGGACTGGTGTGAGGAGATGTCATTAACTTCCGAATAAAAGCATTTAATGAAAGTACCCAGACATTACCAGTGTTGGTATACTCTTTTTTTTTTTTTTTTTAATTATTGAAATATATCATTCATACATAAATATACATAAACAATTAGGTTATAGTAAAAGATGTGAACTTACAAAAAAAAATGCATATCATCATACAGGGCATCCATTTATCACCCCACCACCACCATCTTGCATTATATTGAAATTGTTACAAACTATGAAAGAATATTGCCAAAATATGATTAGTAACTATAGCCCACATCCTACCTTTGGTGTATTTTCCCCAAACTCAACTGATTATTAACACCCTGTATTATATATTTGCTATAGTTCATGAGGGAGTATTTTCATATTTTTTCTGTTAACCACAGTCCATCTTCCACCACAGGATTCATTGTGTTATACAGTCACATTCTTTGTATAATCCATTCACAGTGTACACTAAGTGGCTCTCATTTTCACCACAGAGTTGTGCCGTTATCACCTCAACTTTATAATGTTTTCATTATTACAAAAGGGAAAGTACCATATCTTTATATCCCCATATTCTTTTACATTAAGAATTGATATACCTTTTTGCCATTGGTACAAAAAAAATAACAATATTTCTGTTAACTATCACCCATAAGTTACATTTATTGTAATATTCTGTCACCACGTATTTGACAATTTGTAAATGAACATATTTATATTTATACTGTTAACAACAATTTTCATTTCCCATTGAAATCACTATTTCACAGTATCTAGATTATTCTCTAGCTTCTTTTCAATTGACATTTATGCCCATAGGCTACCCTTTTCAGCCACATTTATAAAGCATTGCAATTTCATTTCTTCTTACAACTGAATAGTATTCCATTGTATGTATATACCATATTTTGTCTATCTGTTCATTGGTTGATGGACACTAAGGCTGTTTCCATATTTTAGAAATTGTGAATAATGTTGCTATGAACATTGGTGTGCAAATGTCAGTTCACTTCCTTGCTTTCTGCTCTTCTGAATATATTCTTAGTAACAAGATTTACTTGATGTATTTTGGAGGATGTATTTAACACTTTATTTTTTTTATTTTTATTCTTTTAAAAGATACTTAGATCACATAAATGATACACAAAAAATATAGGGATTCCCATATGCCCCACCTCCCACATAAACATCATTCATTAGTGTGGAATATTAATTGCAATTGATAAACACATCCTGGGGCTTTGCCATTAAGCATGGACCATAGTTCACATTGAAGACCACACTATCTCCCACACATTTACACAATGTTAAATAAAAGCAGTGACAGTGGGCATCCTTATCTTGTTCCAGATCTTAGAGGGAAAGCTTTTAGCATTTCACCATTGAATATGATGTTAGCTGTGGGTTTTTTCATATATACCCTTTATCATGCTGAAGGCATTTCCTTCTATGCCTATATTTTGAAGTGTTTTTTTTTTTTTTTTTTAGATCAGGAAAGGGTGCTGTATTTTGTCAAATGCTTTTATGTCATCTATAGAAATGACCATGTGTTTTTTTCTTTCAATCTGTTTATGGGGTGTATTATATTGATTGATTTTCTTCTGTTGAACCATTCTTGAATACAAGGGATGAAATCCACTTGACCAGGGTGAACAATTAGTTTCATGTGTTGTTGGATACAATTAACAAGTATTTTGTTGAAGATTTTTAGCATCTAGGCTCAATAGAGAGATTGAGTCTATAGTTTTCCTTTCTTACAGTATCTTCATTTGGCTTTGGTATAATGGCGATGATAGCATTATAGACTTACATAATGTTGCCCCCACTTCTATTTTTTGGAAGAGTTTTAAGCAGGATTGGTGTTAGTACTTTCTGGAATGTTTGGTAGAATTCACCTGAAATGCCATCTGGTCCTGGGCTCTTAGCTGGGATATTTTTGATGACTAATTTAATCTCATTTCTTGTGATTGGTCTGTTGAGTTCATCAATTTCTTCTTTCATCAATGTAGACTGCCCGTGTGCTTCTAGGAATTTGTCTATTTCCTCTAAATTATCCATCGTATTGGCAGACAAGTTTTCAAAAATAGCCTCTTATGATAGTCTTTGTTTCTGTTGGGCCAGTGATGATATCCCCTTCCTCATTTCTTATTTTTTGTATTTGCATCTTCTTTTTTTTTACAGTCTAGATAAGGGTTTGTCAATTTTATTAATCTTCTTGAAGAAACAGCTTTTGGTTTTATTTTTTCTAGTGCTTTCTTATTTTCAATTTCATTTATCTCTTCTCTAATCTTTGTTATTTTCTACTTTCTACTACCTTTGGGGTTAATATGCTGTACTTTTTCTTAATTCTCCATGTGTGAAGTTTGGTCTTTGTTTTAGATTTTGTTCTTTTTAAATATAGGCATTTATGGCTATGAATTTCCCTCTCAATACAGCTTTTGCTTCATTCCATAGGTTTCGGTATATTGTGTTGTCCTTTTCATTCATTTCAAGATAGTTACTGATTTCTTTTGTAGTTTTCTCATTGATCCACTGATTGTTTAAGAGTGTGATTTTTATCTTTCATATCTTTGTGCCTAATCTGCTTCTCTGCTCCATACTGATCTCCAGCTTCATTCCATGGTGGTCAGATAAATTACTTTGTGTAATTTAAATCTTTCTGAATTTACTGAAAATTGTTCTGTGACCTAGCATGTGGTCTACCTGGAGAATGATCCATGTGCCCTTGAGAAGAATGTATATCACATTTTATTAGGGTGTCATGTTCTGTATATCTCTATTAGGTCCAGTTCCTCTAATGTTATATTCAAGGTCTTTGTTTCTTTATTGAATCTCTGTCAAGATGATTTGTCTAATGGTGATAATGGTGTGTTAAAGTCCCCCACTATAATTGTAGAGGCATCTATTTCTCTATTTAGTTTTTTCAATGTTTGCCTTATGTATTTAGAGATGCCCTGGTTAGTTGCATAAATGTTTATGATTATTCTATCTTTTTGACAGCTTGCCCCTTTTATTAATATATAGTGGCCTTCTTTGTCTCTTACAATTCTTTTACATTTAAAGGCTATTTTGTCCAATATTAGTATAGCTACACCCATCCTTTTTTGGTTAATGTTTACGTGTAAAATTGTTTTCCAACCATTCACTTTCAGCTTTCTTGCATCCCTGTGTAAGGTGGGTTTCTTATAGACAGCATATAGATGGGTCATATTTCCTTATCCATTCTGCCAGTCTGTGTCTCTTGATTGGAGAGTTTAACCCATTAACATTCAATGGTGTTACTGTCAAAGAATTACTTACATTAGCCATATTTTCTTTAGGTTTATGTATGCCATATGTTGTTTTTATTTCTTTTTATCTTTTTTGTTGTTTTTACACTCTCCTCCAACTCTCTCTCTTCTGTTCTTTTATCCTTTCAACTGCAGAACTCCCTTTAGTATTTCTTGAAGGAAGGTTTCTTATTGATAAGCTCTCTTAATTTCTGTTTATCTGTGAATATTTTGAACACTCCCTCATTTTTGAATGCCAGCTTTGATAGAGAATTTTTGGCTGGAAGTTTTTTTCTTTTAACACCTTAACTATGTCATACCACTGCCTTCTTGCCTCCATGGTTTCATATGTGAAATCAGCACTTAATCTTATCAAGCTTCCCTTGTATGTGATGGATCTCTTTTCTCTCGCTGCTTTCAGTATTTTTTCTTAATCTTGAGCATTGGATAATTTGACAAAAATATGTCTTGTGGTAGTCATATAGGGCTTTATACTGTTTGGGATAGTACAACACTTCCTAGACATGTATACCCATGTCCTTCAATAGAATTGGGAAATTTTCAGTCATTGTTTCTCCAACACTCTTTCTGCCCCCTTCCCTTCTCTTCTCCCTCTGGAGAGCTTATAATATGTATGTTTGTGCATTTTATGTTTTCATTCAAATCCCTAAGTCCCTACTGGGTTTTTTCTTTTTATGTATCTGTTCTACTATCTGTCTGATTTAAGCTGTACTGTCTTCAACATCACTGATTACTCTGTCTGTTCAAATCTGCTTTAGGTGCTTCCAGTTTATTTTTGAGTTCTTGCATTGTGACATTCAATACCATCACATCAGTTACAATTTTCTGTATTTTTACAATTTTTTCAGTATGTTCTCCCAGTGTCTTCTTAATATTCCTAATCTCGTCTTTCACTTCATTAAGTTGATTCATGATATTTGTTAGGACATCTCTAATTAGTTGTTCCAAGTTCTGCATCTTCTCCTGTTTTTTTTTGTTTGTTCATTAGACTGGGCCATGTCTTCCTGTTTCTTAGTATTTCTTGTAATTTTTGTTGGCATCTAGGCATCTGTTTATCTTGGTGGGTTTATTCTGCTGATTATCTTCTACTCTAGGATTTTATTTTGTTGTTGTTGTATTTGTGTGTATGGTAAGGTTTCAATTTAACACTTCATTCTTCTTATTCTATTTCCTTGTAGAAGAGGATCCTTACAAAACCATCTCTCTTGCAAAAGATGGCTGATCGGGGACAGGATCCTGCCTGAGTAAGCTGTTCTGGGAGCCCATGGATCAGGAGACTTTGGGGCATTGATCGCTCTCCTCCCCCAGGGACACCAACTTCAATTTCCTCAGAGGATCCCAAAATCTCCCCCTGCAGAGGTGGTACTGTGAGCCCAGCGGTGGGGAGAGGAGCAGAAGGAAGAAACCAAGAAGCAGGGAGTGGAGAGGAGTAGGGTGAGGGGAGGCGGTGGGCGGTGCGTGAGCCAGAGGGGGAGGGGCTGGCTGCACAGGGTCCTGACTCCCAAGATGCGTCCCCGCAAACTGGACCCGAGGCCACGTGTCAGGAGAATATGGAGAAAGAGGAGGAGGGGGAGGGGGCGGTATACTCTTACTAAGGAATAAAAGTGAAACGTGGTCAGAGAAGAAAAATCATGGCCACTTGCCATCTTCAACCTGACAAGCATTGGGGTCTGCTTTCTTTTCCAGAAATGTGGCCTTGACCAAGTAAAGTAGCCATGACCAGATGCCACCGCACCAAGATGGTTGTCTCCAGAATCACGTGCTCTCTCCCTTCCCTCAGGAGGAGGGCCGAAGGCTCCCAGTCGTGCACAGAGCTCAGCCAGTCTGCCCTCCCCAGCCCCAGCCTCACCCCCACATGCTCAGGGAAGACAGAATGACCAGTGCTGAACCCTATTGGTGGTCTTGCTGTTTCTGTCATTTAAATTACTATATTTCTCTCCCTACTGCTGCACAAAACAACTGTATTTCCTTTCAGCAGCTTCCTAAGTTTTCTTGGCTCATGGACCTGTTGGGTAGTCTGGGGAAGTCTACGGATCCTTCTCAGAAACATATTTTTAAATGCATTAACATGAAATGCATGAGATTATAGACGAAGTCGTTGACACTAGAAGGCACTCCTGGCCTTAGAGCCCTTGGTGGCCCAAGGACAAAGGAATAGTGCACGATGATTTCTTTTTGGTAATCTTGGAAGCCTATTTCGAATGACTTACATTTGGGTTTTAATGCCTAATAATGTTGCCTAAAGTAAGGCCGTTCATGGGAGACCTTAGAGAAACTGAGAAGTACACACACTTGGGCCATGTGGGACGTAAAGAGGAAGCGGGTATGTTGTCCCAGGCCTCCTAACGGCCCTCAACCACCGACAGCCCCCACCCTGGCCACAAGCCCGACACCTACCATGGGTCAGCACAGACACGCTCACAGCACAGCATCATTCGTGCCGGCTTCCTTCTGCCACACTCTCGTGCTCACACAGTGACACAGCTCGGAACAGCAGGGCAGGGAGCCTCTGAGGCAGCTTCACTGTTCAGTGGGGCCCAGCACTTCAAGGACTTTACAGGCCTGAGTGTAGGGTGGGCCTGGGACATCGTAGCGGCACCATAATTATTTGTGAAGGATGACTGAATGGATAACGTAGCATTTTACATCACGGATTAGATTCACACAGTCCACTTGAACACACAAAAAATTGTGCACTCTATCAAACTGATTCATACAACCTACTGGTATATTTGCTGGTTCTAAAAAAAAAAAAGAGACAGAGATAGATGATGATAGATGATGGATAGGTAGGTAGATAGATAGATAGAATCACTACTGGAACTGTGTTTCATTTCTCACTAATTCTTTTTTAAATAACATGACAAAAAGCCACTGTCTTCAGCTTTCAAGACAAAAAAAGATTCACATCCCTGGTTGACACCACAGGGTCTAATAAAATGCAAGAAGATTTCAGGTCTCTAAGATTGGTATGTTCAGAAATTTTATATTTCCTTCAATTTTGTGGTCTATCAGATATAAGCAGAAAAAAGGAAGGGAATCGTTTCCAGCAGAAATAAAACACAACAGAAATAGAGTCTCCTCTACAGCAAATGTTACCTGTGTGATTAAAAGAGGAACTAAGAACTCTTCCTGTTTTATGTGAATTATGGAATTAAAGGATCAGTTATTCTCCATGGGTGGCCCAAGCTTAATCTATTCTTCTACACCCAGAATCACCAACCCCACTACTTAGTGTGCTACTGGCCTAGAAATACCTAGAAAGTTTGCTAATTATTAGTTTTCCTTTTGGAGGATTATAAAACTCCAATTTAACTCATTTTTTTTTCGATTAATATTTTTTTTTTAAGATTTATTTTTATTTATACACACACACCCCGAGGTGGCGCCCTCATCTGTCTGCTCACTGTGTCCTTGCTGTGTCTGTCCATCTTCTCTAGGAGGCACCGAGACCCGAACCCAGGACATCCCATGTGGAAGGCAAGTGCCCAAACGCCTGAGCCACACCTGCCCCCCACTGGCTGTGGCATCTGTGGCTGCAGCATCTGCTTGTTGCAGCATCTACTAGTTGTACCTACTGGTTGCTGGTTGCGGCATCTACTCATTGTGGCATCTGCTGGTTGCGGCAGCTATTCATTGTGGCATCTGCTGGTTGCAGCATCTACTCATTGCGGCGTCTGCTGATTGCAGCATCTGCTGGTTGCGAAGTCTGCTGGTTGCTGCATCTGCTTGTTACTGGGTCTGCTGGTTGTGGCATCTGCTAGTTGCGGAGTCTGCTGGTTGTGGCATCTGCTCATTGTGACATCTGCTGGTTGCGGCATCTACTCGTTGCGGCATTTGCTGGTTGCGGCATCTACTCGTTGCGGCGTCTGCTGGTTGCGGCATCTGCTGGTTGTGGCATTTGCTCGTCTACTTTAGGAGGCACCAGAAACTGAACCCAGGACCTCCCATGTGGGAGGCAGGCACCCAACTGCTTGAGCCACATCTGCTCCCTTGAGATGGTTTTAATATGCCCTTTGGTTAGAGGTAGGAAGATGGTCCAAATTTTAGACTCTAAATTAATTATTAAATTCCTTTCCAATGTATAATTCTATGACTTTATGCCTTGCTTTCAAACAAAATATAACTAATTATCATCAGTTAAACTTTATCACTAGTCATTTCTTGAAATAGAAAAAATATTTTTTAAAAAGCATTCTAAATTAAAGGTAGAATTAAGCTGGGAATTCCTTTCTACAAATTCAATGAATGGTGTTTTATTAAATATCAATTTACTCCTTCCAAACTGCACTGATTAATACATAATAATAACCGTCCAATTTTTGATTTGGATTCTCAGGGTATGAATAGTAGAAAATCTGGCTCGGGGTGGCTTCAGGACAGGATATTTATTGATTCTGGACAACAGAGTTGGACGAGGCTGACCTGTAGCAGCTCCACAGCAGTGTCCAGAATGCAGACTCCACCACCGAGCTTTCATGCTCAGTCTGCTTTTCACACTCAGTGTCACCACAGCCAGTCGACCACTGCAGCACCAGATCTCAAGTCCTCACCAAAAACAACCTTTTCCTTCCACCCCTCTGTCTTTTGGGGGTAGAAAACCTCTACCAGAAGCCCCAGCGGCCTTCCTTCCCCTGATGCGTCGTCGGCCGGGACTGGGTTTCATGTCCCAGTCCCTGGTGATGGAATGAGATTTCCACGGTGGCATCAAGCCCTCGTGACCCACCTCCTGGCACTGGGCCCACTGCTGCTCGGCGTGCCTCAGGATTCTATTGGCAAGGAAGGCATAAGGAAAATCAACGGCGTCTGCCACATATAACACGGGCTATGTACGGTTTTTTTTTTAGTATTTAAAAGTAACCCATAATGCATATACTTATCATTCATAATGAAGAAACTTAGGCTTCAGGAAATTCAGTGCTTTGCCAAGGCCATCCCAGCCTCCTTCGAATCCACGCAAATTCTGATACTACCACGCTATGAAGAAAATAATGGGACTGGTTACCTCAGCTTGAAAGTCAGTGATTTCAGGCTCTATTTGCCAAAATATGATTCGAATTTCAGTCTGTTTCTTGGGCAGTGATGCCCACGTGAATCTTCGATATATCCTCCAAAAACTTCAATGCTGTGCTTGTTCCAAAAAAAAAAAAAAACTCTCTCTGAAGCCGAAATGACAGGGACCATCAGTTTTTGAGAAAAGAAAAAATATTACCCATTCCAGTCTCTCCATAAACTTTTGCCATGTGCCTTGCGACCAGAGCAGGTCATATGTCATAGGTGGCTTCTTTTTGATGATTTGAGAGCCTCGTAATTGCTTATTGACTCACTCCCAGCTTCGCTTCACTTCGGCTTTAGGAGAAACTATTTTTCTATAATTTAGTGGTAAATGATTTTTGAATAATGAGAACTTGGAGGAAGGAGAAAGGAAGTTAGATGAAGCGAGGAAATAACTGAAGACATTCATAAAACAGGTCGTTTTCTACAGACATAGCACCTGCTGAATTCCCTGTCTTTTTTTTCTTGGGTGGGAAAAAATAACAAAAAAGCAAGGCTCTGTGTTGTCTGAAGATATTGATGCTTGAGTATTAAGTGGCAGAGCAGCTGCTACTCTCATAAAATTAGGCAGTAGCAAAATTTAATGTTCTCAACAAGCTGCTAATTATTTTTTCTGTTGATATAGTCTTACTAAAATTTCCTATTCTTTGCCTTATCTTCTGTCCGCAGTCTTCTGTCAAGGAAAGTTATATAGCCACCTTTCTAAGTTTTTAACATATTGTTTTAGGGTAAATGTTTACTTTAAGAATACTTTGAATCCCCAATGCATTTAATGAAACTATAATTATATTGATAAGTGAGTAGAAGCAAAAAGAAGTAGCACCCTGAAGCCATTTTCTCAGTGTTGATTTTAGCCTGCTGATGGATGTCAGGTATAGAGATAGCTCTCTCTCTATCTCGTTTTTTTCCTTTCCTTAAAATGAGACTTTTTAAAGCTGTTCTGAGAAAGCTGTGTATTTTTATATGGGTGGCTCGTGGTCAGCAGATAAAATATGTTACATCTATTTCACTTAAAATAGCCACACAGTTGACCAGTCCAGATGCCTTCAGCTCGACTTTTGCCAGCAAATATACAAAAACAGCTTCAAGAGGCAGAGCTAGGACTACGGGAGGCTTCAAGTGAAGCAATTTGGGGAAAAGGAAAGGAAAGAACGAAACAATCTGCAATCAGAAATTATGCAAAATATAAAATTCAGTTTTTCTGTGATTTCTGCACTCCATGCTTTTTCCAATGATGCCAAGAAAACATTCTGGGCTGAGCGTTTCATGCGTGATGTTATAGCTAAGGAAGTTTGTCACTTCTTCTTAAGTCTGGATTTTCATTTGCACCCATTCACTTAGAAATGTGTTTGGAATGCTTTACATAGCACTGGTCATCAATCATGGATAGTTGCGGAAACAAAAGTAACGATCAGAGCTCTGAGCTTTGAAAACATCCCTTTGAGCATTTACAGGAAGTACACAGTTCTCCTTGGCCTATGTAAATGCCTCGCCTTTCAGAGCTTGCCCGTTTACAAAGGATGACGTGCTGTATGTGATCTCGTTTGTTCTTGCATGACCTCTCCCCCCACCCTGTCCCTCACCCGTGAGATGGTTTGGCAGGTAATTACTCCTACTCTTCAGTGGAGGTGGAGATGAAGGGTAACAGCCTGCAGCGTGCGGCAAGCTCAGAAGAGGAGGTCTTGGACATAAAGCCAAGCCCGCCTTCATCCGAGGTTTAGGACCAGAAGAATGGCGGACAAAGTGCCTTAACAGAGACACACGTGTAAGAGTCGTACAGCTGCATCCTGGTTTGTTGGCACACGCATCTCCAAATGCTGCTTCAAAGAGAAGCTTTCTTCAGTGGGGGTGCAGCAGACAGGCCAGGTCCTGCTGAAGTCGGCATTTGGAGAACTTGGACATTAATAGCTAATCTTTCTCTTTAATAACACTGTTCTCTCTCGTTCTGATTTCTTTATTTCCATTTTTAAATATCTTAACACCATTCATCAAAAACCCGTTCACATTTTCTGTGTCTAGAAATGCAAAACAAAACACTTAACGTTAACTTCGCCAAATTTATATCACCGCTGAGCAAAAGCCCATTATGTGTTAGCTGGTTTAAATGTAGAGCATGCAAATTATCCCCAGCGTGGAAAGCATGAATTTTGCTTTTCATAGCTTTTCTTTTTTTTTAACTAAAAGAAATTTATTTTGCCTTTTCATAATTTAACTATGTATTACTATAGAGAAACCGGTACGTATGTAGTTTTATATTTTAAAAAGTTGGCGGGTATTTGCCCTAGTTCATGACACTTGCTAATGTAGCATGTTGACTTTGTTTTAAAAACAACCTATTAGAAAACAGTGTTGTAGTTCCTCAAAACGCTGAACACAAAGTTCCATGTGATCCAGCAATTGCACTTCTAAATTTATACCCAAGAGAAATGAAAGTATAGATACACAAATATTCGTGGCAATGAAGAAGCCTAATCTCCGTTGACTGATAAATGGATAAACATAATATGATGTATCCACATGTATCAGTCAGCCAAAGGGGTGCTGATGCAAAGTATCAGAAATCTGTTGGCTTTTATAAAGGGTATTAATCCGTTGCCGCACCATCACTCAGGAACACCCCTAATTCCTGATAAAGCCCCTGTATTACAACTGCCCTTCCCCTCCCTGCCCCGAAAGCTTCTAATGGCCACTGGCTCCACCTCACTGTTATAATTTCTTCCATTGTGTGAATCACAATATATCTATAACAGAATACCATTAAGTCCAATCCAGTCCACAGCTCTTCCCCCAATCCTGAGGAGTCTGGGATGGTGATGTCCACTCCACCCCCAAGTGAGAGAGGGCCTATATCCCATGGATATGGTGGATGGGATTATCCTGCCTGCAGCTGCAGGCTCTCTCCATTCCCTGGGATGGCCGTTGTCCACCATCGTCTCCTCACCAGGTGACTTGGTTGAGTCCATTGAGCTGTAGAGTAGGAGTTGCAGCTCCACCGAGATTCCAGGCACAGCTGGCACATGGGCAGGCCAGAGGCTCCAGTCTCTGGAATTACACCTACAAACTCCAGCATCACATATAGGTTTGAATAGAAGGGCCGGATGGACCATGTGCAAGGAGGACTTACAGGCCATTTTACATCAGCATATACCATGCAGAACTGTGTGGGAGAGAGTGTGGTCTACGATGTGAACTGTGGTCCATGCTTAGTGGCAAAGCCCCAGGATGTGTATATCCATTGCAGGTGATGAGCCACACTAATGAAGGATGTTTATGTGGGAGGTTATGGGAGGTGTGGGAGGTGGGGAACATGGGAATCCATGTAATTTCTATGTAACATTTAGGCAATCTAAGCACCTTTTAAAATATATATATATATATAATTTTTTAAAAATTTAGACACTTCTCAGGAAGATTTACATTTAGACTTAATCTTATAAACAATTCTGCTTCTAGACTCTTTGTACACATGGTTATTCCTTATGAAGCACACAAATAGGATATTCCTCTCAGGAGACTGGGAAGAATGATGATTTCACTCTCCAGAGGAACCAATTTTCCCTCAGCTCCTGACTGGTAAGGATCCAATGGTTATACATTTGAGCTTATTTAAATTCATAAGAGTGTTTATTATCAATAAAATTAACATAGATTTTTTGTTAACTTTAACAAAAACGTATTTTTTAAAGTTTCATAAGTCACTAGTTATTTGATATATATTCAAGTTTATGTCATATGATAAATATAATTTATTCACATTATAATATATTGATAATTTCATGCAAACCCTAATAAAGTATATTTTCTAATTGCTTGAAAATAAAATAAAGGGTATTAATTTGGGGTAAAGCTGACAGTCACAAGACCATAAAGAGTAAGTTACTTCCCTCACCAAAGCCCGTTGCCACGTGTTGGAGCAAGATAGCTGCCGTCTCTGTGAGGGTTCCGGCTTCCTCTTCCTCCTAAGGCTCCATGGGCCCAGCCTCTTCCAATCTCAGCTGCAGGCTGGCATAGGCTCATCACTCTCCAGCATCAAAAAACTAAGCCCTGTCCTCTGCCCTGTTGTTTTCTATGTGAGCCTCTGCCCACCAAGGGGGCAGGGACTCAACATCCTACTGACATGGCAGAATGAAAGCCCTAATTCTTAATTTAATCAAGTAAAAGTGAAACCTCTGGGTTTAATACAATCAAAGGGTATCACAGCCAGAGGAACAGACCAGTTTGCAAACATGATCACTATTTCTTTTTGGAATTCATCAATATCACACTGCCACACCACATAGCAGAGCAGTATTCAGCAATCAAAAGGAGTGAAGTGCTGATTCATCTACAACATGGATGAGCCTTAAAAGCAGCCAGACTCAGAAGCCCTCGTCTTGTATGGTCACAGTAATGTGAAGTGTCCAGCAGGCAAATCAAGAGAGGCAGAAAGCAGGTTGCTGGTTTCCAGGGACTGAGGGGAGGGTGAACTTGGGATTGACTGCTAATGGGTGTGTGGTTTATTTGGGGTGTTGAAAATGTTCTGATTAGATTATGGCAATGAGTACACAACTCTGTGTATATACTAAAAACCACTGAACTATACACTTCAAATGGTGTGTGAAATATATCTCAATGAATCTGTAAAAAAAAATCACTACACATGTGTCAAGCTTTGTTATTTGATATTAAAGGTCAATTTATATTCAAAAGACCTGAGCTCAGCTCCTGATTTTTTACTAATCAGTTGTGTGACCCGGGCAACCAGTTTGTCTCTCTGCTGCTCTGCTTCCCGCTTTCATGCCACGCAGTGTTTCGACTCGCTGACTTAAGATGATTCGAGGGGTCTGCTGATCTTCTCTTTCCTAAGGACAGAATACGAGAAGTACTTAGTAGTGCACAGATCACCATGGCATGTCTTGCATTGTTCTGGCTTTCTTACACTGGGAGCCTCAGACATTTTCAGATAGAGGTATGTTATTTCTAGGGCAATTTTCCAGCTGAGAAAAATTTGAACACATATTAATCCCCTGGTGTAAGAGAGAGTCTGGATGTGAGAATACCACCTGGCTTGCAAGACATTCAAAAGTGTCACTTTTTTAAAGTACCTACTTTAATATCTACCTGACTACTCCTTATCAGGATGTCTTCAGATTTATAGAATTTATAGACTTATGGAACTTGAGTGGGAAATAGTTTGCCCTGTTTTACCTTCATGTGTTCCCCGGGCTGTGGATTATCTATACTGTTTCTCAATATTTTCAAGAATATAACGCTCACTGTCAAAGAGAGAAACTAATATTTGTTTGAGATGTCAATGACTTATTCCACTTTTTTAAAAGACGAAGAGGAAACATTTCCCTTTGGCTGTGCAACAACTTGGCTTTTTAGCTAATTATAAATTAGCAGTTTCCTAGGTTTCCTATCCCCACTACTCTTTTTCCAAAACAAGAGAAGTCTAGAAACCAAACAAAAACAGAAAGGACTTGTTATCTGATTAACTTTTTAGCCACCCCACCCCTACCACCACACATGCACACACATGCACAACATACACACAGACACACAAATAATTAAAATGAGAAGTGGTGTGAATACAGCAATCTGGAAGTTACACAGATGTTTAATGTCACAAATATTTGTAACTGTTCGTAGCAGCCACTTATCTTAGCACCTGCGAGACCCCACTCTACAGGTGGAAGAGTCAGATAAGACTCTGCTATGCATACGTTTTCTAATCCTTTAGGTTGAATGAATTCATTTGCTCTTGAGAGACAAAACCGGGACTGATGGGAGAAGAATCTGTATTTTCAATAATCTGGAATCAGTTCACGTGTCTCCATTTCGACTCCTTATTCTCCAGGTGCTCAGGACTCAAGCACAAATTATGCACAGGGAACCCCTATCCAAAATCCCAAGGCTGTGTCCGCCCTGATATAGAAAATGTACGCATTGACGTCACTAGAGCGGTTTGCTTTTCATCCAGGCAGGTAAGCATGCTGTAACTCGCTGACATTGAAAAGTGGTCATGTCTCTAACATGGTGAAGTGATGACTGAAGAGTGCCTAGTTTGAAAACTACGTTGTCAAGAAATTGCACAGGCGTACCTGACATAAATCATAGAACAAGACTGAAAAATGAACGTGGCACACCCTTTCTGCCACACACAGGAAGAGCCCTTTCCCCAAGCTGCAGGAATCATTGTTTGCAAAGCTCTTCAAGGGAAGCTGGGGAAGCATGTTTGGAAAACAAAGGACTTTTTAATTGCTGCTGACATGAATGAACTCTCTGAAACAACAGCTGTGTCTTGAGATTACATTACAAGGCATGTGATCTGGATGCAAAGCATCCCAATAAAAAGATAAAGCCAAGAAGCCTTTTATTGTTTCTAAAAAAAAAATATTCCCAAGGCTGGGATGCCTAATTTTCAATTCCTGCAGGATACAGCAATCACATGTTTACAGAACAAAATTGGGACACAACCTTTACATTTGTGTGGCTGATAAAAAACAAAATCCAAGCAGGCACTTTGGGGGCGGGGGGAGCAGGAAATCAATTGGCAAGGTTATCCATGTGCACAGCCTAAAAGTTGGTTAGTGACAATGACATCTGGCTATTAAAATATTGTCCCAGGAGATTATTTCCTTTCTGTCTTTCTATTCATAGAGTGTCTGCTGCTAGGTGTAAATTATGGACAAAAGAACTCATTTGAAGAAATATTGACCCAGTCATATTTCATAGGTTTATCACCACCCTGAGAGAAATGAACCTTGTGAAATTATAACTGCTAAACTACAACCATGATCCTTTCAAAGACAGAGCTCAAGGGGAAAGAAGGAGAAGGTTAAGAGTTAGGGGAGGAAAGTCAAGGGTGCTTAAAGGGAAAAGAAAACAACTAAGGATATAGGGATTTTAGGAGAAGACCAATGGATCTGACATTGAGGTAATGACCATAACACTATTTCTATAATTCCATTCATCCAGCAGTTTTTTTTTAGACACCTAAGTCTTCAGTACAGTAAGTGTTTCCACCAAAACTACATACAAAACTGTGCTGATACTGTATTTCCCCACAACTTTCATTAGATTCTCCAAATGCTCCATTAACTAAAAAGATTGAGAGTCACTGTGTGGAGAATTAAAGAAAGTGGTAAAACCTTTGGCCCTCCTTCCCAGAAGAGAGAGGACCCGTTTCACCTCCCCTTGCATCTGGGTGGGTCCCATCAACTTTGACCAACGGGAAGCATCAGAAGGGATGCAGCTCCAAGTCCAAGCCATCCCTTAGGACGAGCAGATTCCGCCTTGGTTTCCTGGAGCCCTGAGCTGCTGTGCTGAGACTCCCCTGCTGTGTGAAGAGCCCAGGCTACATGGAGAGGCCCTGAAAGATGAGATGCAGCATGGAAAGGTGGGTGGGGTGGGCCAAGGGGCACCGAGACCCCAGGCATGCCGTAAAGGAGCCATCCTTGAGGCAGAGCTTCCAGCCGCAGCGGATGCTAAAAGGATCAGGGATGAATCACCCAGCCAGGCCCTACCAGAATTCCTGACCCGAAAACTATGCTTCACATCATGAAATTCAAGCCTACGGTACTATAAAGCAGAAGATAACCCTAAGACACTTTTTAAAGACTCTTGAGAATGGTACATACAGGTTAAAACCTTCACACAGTGTGAAATTACAAACTAACACAAACTTCTAAGCCAAAACGTTTTATAATGTATTCCTATACAATTTCTGTCATGCTGCTTAACAAAGAAGCACTTAAGAGCTCTTTGGGACTTCCGGGAAGATGGCGGACTAGTAAGACACGGGAACCTTTTCTCCAGAAAAATAGCTAGAGGATAAGCGGAAACAGCCCCGAAAAAGATCTTCTAGGGTTTAGGACAGCAGATGAAGGCTGCACACCACCCAGAGGAGAGAGGGACAGAAGAAGGAAATCGAGACAACAGAACCGTGAGTTACAAGTGGCAGCTTCTGCTGCTGCCGGCACCCTCCCCCACATTCTTCAGAATTCTCGGGCCTCTGGGCCTGCGGCCACAGACAAAGGGAGCTTCAGGGATCTACCACTCCCGGAAAGGGGAGAGAGAGGGACACAGCCTTAGGCTGACTCAGGTTCTGACCTGAAATTTGGGCTGAGGAGCCCCACAGACCCTTCCACACAGCAGTTTGCCCTGGGAACCTAGGAAGGACTGGAGAAATCCGACCCTCGCAACCTCCCTCTCTTCTAGCCTGGACTAACTGTTGAGGACTCCACAGGAGAGGGGAGAGAGAGCCTGGGGCTGACCCTGCTTTGGACTCCCAGGTTTGGTCTGCCCTGTCCCGAGAGCCCTTCCAGGCTGGGTGGGGCTGCGCCATTGTTTGCCTTGGAGCCTGCAAGGGGCTAAAGATATACAAACCTCCCAATCTCCTCCTCTACTAACAGGGACTGATTGTTGAGGATTCAGAGGGGAGAGGAAATACTTCTTAGCTGGGATAAGGGGGGCACTACGCGAGAGAAGTCTGGAGAACTGTCTCAGAAAATTTGAATCACAGGGCTCCTAGTCCCCAGACAGGAAGCTCTACCACATTGATCTGGTCTGTGTTACAACAAATACGCTCCGACCAGGCATTGAATTGAGAGCTTCCAACGAGCGCCATCTCCTGGCAGACCAAGGAAGTGCACATAAGAAAATTAATAAGTAGGAGAGGCTTTTCCTGGCCTCTATAGCCTCCCTGCCCAAGGCCCTACGAAACGACTCTACAATCAATTACTGGGTCCAGTGCCCAGTTTTGAGCAACCAGCAGAACAATCCTAACAATCAAGGTTGAGCCAAAAATCAAAGAGCTGTGGTAACTCACAGCCTCCTGCCACTAAAACCCCATAAAAGAGAAAGAGATAGAGCATCTAAGTAAAATACAAATTAACCAGATGCCTAAACACCAGCAAAAGATTACGAGCCATACTAAGAAAATAGAAGACATGGCCCAAGAAAAGGAATACAGCAAAGTTCCAGAAGAGATGCAGAATTTGAGAGAACTAATCAGTGAGATGAGCACAAATTTCCAAAATCAAATTAATGAGATGAAAGAGAATATAGTTAAAGAGATCAATGACATCAAGAAATCATTGAGTGAACGCAAAGAAGAATTTGAAACACTGAACAGAAAAGTAACGGAGTTCATGGGAATGAAAGACACAGTAGGCGAAGTCAAAAATACATTTGAAGCACACAACAGCACACTCAAAATGATAGAAGAAAGAGTAAGTGATACTGAAGACAGAGCAGCTAAAATTGAAGAGAGAAAAGAACAGAGAGAGAAAAGAATGGAAAAAATTCCAGGGGCTCAGAGAGTTGAATGACAACACAAAATGCAGGATCATACGTGTCATGGGAGTTCCAGAAGGAGAAGAGAAAGGAAAAGGGGCAGAAAGAATATTTGAGGAAATAATAGCTGAAAATTTCCCAACTCTCACGAAAGAAATGAACTTACATGTCCAAGACGCACACCGTACCCCAATGAGAATATATCCAAATAGACCTACACCAAGACACATACTATTCAGAATGTCAAATGTAAAAGATAAAGAGAAAATTCTCAGAGCAGCAAGAGAGAAGCAAACGATCACGTACAAAGGACATCCAGTAAGACTTAGTGCAGACTTCTCTTCAGAAACCATGGAGGCGAGAGGACAGTGGTATGATACAATTAGGAAATTGAAAGAGAAAAACTGCCAGCCGAGAATTCTTTACCCAGCAAAGCTGTCCTTCAAGTATGAAAGTGAATATAAAGTATTCACAAACAAACAGAAACTAAGGGAGTTTGCAAAAAAGAATCCAACTTTGCAGGAAATATTAAAGGAAGCCTTAGAACCTGAAAGAAAAAGACAGGAGAGAGAGGCTTGGAGGAGAGTATAAAAGAAAGAAAAGCAGAAAGGATAACCAAAAGAGTAAAAACAGAGACAAAAATAAGATGACATATGAAAACCAAAGAATAAAATGGAGGAAATAAATAGCGCATTTTCAGAAATATCATTGAATGTGAATGGATTAAACTCCCCAATCAAAAGATACAGGCTGACAGAATGGATAAAAAAACATGAGCCATCCATATGCTGCTTACAAGAAACTCACCTCAGACCCAAGGATACAAGCCGGCTGAAAGTAAAAGGTTGGAAAAAGATACTCCACGTGAATAGTAAACAGAAAAGAGCAGGGGTAGCTATACTAATATCAGACAAAACAGACTTCAAATGCAAAAAAGTGATAAGAGATGCAGAAGGCCATTATATATTAATAAAAGGGACGATCCTCCAGGAAGATATAACAGTCATAAATATCTATGCACCTAAACAGGGTGCCCCAAAATAGATGAGACAAACTCTGGCAAAACTGAAGGGAGAAATAGACATTTCTACAATAATCGTCGGAGACTTCAACACCCCTCTCACATCATTAGATAGAACAACTAGACAGAAGATCAACAAGGAAACAGAGAACTTGAACAATATGATAAACAAGTTAGACCTAACAGACATATACAGAACACTGCATCCAAACTCAGCGGGTTATACATTCTTCTCAAGTGCCCATGGATCTTTCTCCAGGATAGACCACATGTTAGGTCACAATACAGCTCTCAATAAATATAAAAAGATTGAAATTATACAAAGCACCTTCTCAGATCATAATGGAATGAAACTAGAAATCAATAACAGACAGGAAAAAAGTAAATTTGCAAATATGTGGAGACTGAACAACACACTCCGAAATATTCAGTGAGTCAAAGAAGAAATTGCAAGTGAAATCAGTAAATATATTGAGATAAATGAAAATGAGAACACAACATATCAAAATTTATGGAATACAGCAAAGGCAGTCTTGAGAGGGAAATTTATAGCCCTAAATGCCTATATTAAGAAACAAGAAAGAGCTAAACTCAAAGATTTAACAGAACAACTTGAGAAACTAGAAAAAGAAGAGCAAACCAATCCCAAAGCAAAAAGAAGGAAAGAAATTATAAAGATTAGAGCAGAAATAAATGAAAATGAGAACAGAAAAGCAATAGAGAAAATCAACAAAACCAAAAGCTGGTTCTTTGAGATCAATAAAATTGACAAACTCCTCGCTAGACTAACAAAGATAAAAAGAGAGAAGATGCAAATAAATACAATCAGAAATGAAAGGGGGGAAATTACAAATGACCTCACAGAAATAAAAAGAATCATAAGGGATATTATAAGAAACTATATGCCAACAAACTAGACAACCTGGATGAAATGGACAAATTTCTAGAAACTCATAACCAACCTACACTGACACAACAAGAAATACAAGAACTTAACAAACCAATCACAATTAAGGAGATTGAATCCATCATCAAAAATCTCCCAGCAAAGAAAAGTCCAGGACCAGATGGCTTCACAGGTGAATTCTACCAAGCATTTCTAAAAGAATTAACACCAATCCTGTTTAAACTCTTCCAAAAAATTGAAGAGGAGGGAAAATTACCCAACACATTTTATGAAGCCAATATCACCCTAATACCAAAGCCACATAAAGATTCCACAAGAAAATAAAATTACAGTCCAATCTCTCTCATGAACATAGATGCAAAAATTCTCAACAAAATACTTGCAAATCGAATCCAACAGCATATCAAAAGACTTATACATCAAGACCAAGTGGGATTTATTCCTGGCATGCAAGGCTGGTTCAACATAAGAAAATCAATCAATGTAATACACCACATTAACAAATTGAAGGAAAAAAACCACATGATCATCTCAATAGATGCAGAAAAGGCATTCAACAAAATCCAACATCCTTTTTTGATAAAAATACTTCAAAAGATAGGAATAAAGGGAAAATTCCTCAATATGATAAAAGGTATATATGAAAAAACCCACAGCCAACATCATACTCAATGGGGAAAGGTTGAAGCTTTCCCTTTAAGATCAGTAACTCATGATTAGGGAAATGCAAATCAAAACTACAATGAGATATCATTTCACACCTATCAGAATGGCCACTATGAAAAAGACAGAGAACTACAAGTGTTGGAGAGGATGTGGAGAGATAGGAACACTTCTTCACTGTTGGTAGGAATGCAGAATGGTACAACCACTGTGGAGGACTGTTTGGCAGTTCCTAAAGAAGTTGAATATAGACTTGCCACGTGACCCTGCAATACCACTACTGGGTACATACCCAGAAGAACTGAGAGCAGTGACACGAACAGACATCTGCACACCGATGTTCATAGCCACATTATTCACCATTGCCAAAAGTTGGAAACAACCCAGGTGTCCCTCAACAGATGAGTGGATAAACAAACTGTGGTCTATTCACACGATGGAATATTATGCAGCTGTAAGAAGAAATGAAGTCATAAAACATATGGCAACATGGATGAACCTGGAGGACATTATGTTGAGTGAAGCAAGCCAGACACAAAAGGACAAATACTGTATGAATGCGTTACTATGAACCAAATATATTGTGTAATATATTGTTTGATTCACAAAAAAAAAAAAAAAAAACAACAATAACAAAATTTACATGTATCCATTACATTTAATTGAGAAATGTATATATTTATTCATGTGTTTACTTTTTAGTTTTTAATTGCTTATGTTTTCAATTATTAAATGTACAAAATAAAGTTAAAAAAAAAAAGAGCTCTTTATGATCAAAAGATAAAAAATAAATAGTTGCCAAAAGAAAAATGCAAACCAAATAAAACTGGGACTCATCACTCTCAAATTACCTTTCTTCAACCCAATTGATATACAGTTCTAATCTTTCTTAATCATGACACATTCTTTCCAGTCTCCTCCCTGTCCACTCACTGTTGTTCTTTGTTGACCTTTCCTATTGAAACCTCATTACATTAATTATGTTCATAGCTGTTGTAAAATGTTTTTGTTCTCTAAGCTCTCACAGATAAGTTCTATCTTGTATAACCTGTAGATGTTTTACTGCATATTAGATGGATCTCATTTTATTTTTGCTAAAGACTGGTCTAGGTAATTTGCTCAACACAAGGGGATAGAAATTCTGATTTTTTTAAATATGTGAAAGTTTTGATCCTATCACTTCTCTATGATTTCACATAACATTTTCCTTTAAGTGTGACCAAAGGAAATGTTAGATAACTGTATATTAACTTGAATATATTTTACTATAATTACCTATCTTTCCACTCCTTTGGAATGCAAACATGGGACATTGCATAACTTTCAGATCAATATTTAGTAATTAAAAGTTCTACAGCCAATTTAAAACTCCAATTATAGTTTCAATTAAAAAATTACTTGCCCAGTTCCATATAACAAGCAAAAGTCCATGCTTATTTTTAAGTTAATTTATTTAGTTAGCGCCTGCTGCAAGCAAAAATACTCACAGACATCTTTCAGGCATCTTATTTGTCCCTTAGCCTGCTAACTTTGGCTTCTGCATCCTCCAATTATTTTGGGGGGAGGGGAAGGCTGCAGAAGAGGGGAGTGATGAAGGAGAGATTTGCCTCACGGGCATAGTAAAAGTGTACTTCACCTCCTCTGGTTCTGGCAAGTTTTTACATCCCACTCTTTCTTGCATAGGTACTTTCATGGGTTCTTCAGAAATTCCCCATTTCTGCAGTTTCCTTGATGCAGAACATGCACCCTTCTCTGGTTCATTGTTCACTCTTTCTGCAGTCCCTAGAAATCCAAGGGTCCACAGGCTTAGGACTCCCAGCCCCTGTCTAGGCATCCCACAGATAAGACCTAGGAAAGCACCGTGCTAAGCCTCTAATGAGCAAAGCCTGGCACTGGTTCAGGGAAAACTTGCATGCATTCTTTGCCCTAGTAAACCACGGAGTGCCGCCCTCCATGCAGCCACCCAGGTCACTTCCACCAGCCTTCTCCCCTTTGGGATGTGACACAGACACCCAGCCACTAAGTCACTTAAGCTGTAGGGGACATATTACGCTATCCCTAACAGGTAACTTCGTAGGGGAAGGGTGAGACCCTCCCACTCCTTCCCCAGAGGTGCTCACTACACACCTGCCACGTTTTGTGAAGTTGCCTCTGAAAACTCTTCCTCCTTAATCTCCAACTGACCAACATCTTTATACTCTCACTGTGGGTACGGAGTCTGAGCATTGCTTTCTTGCCTCTCTATCATCTTACCTTCTTCCGTTTGGATGACTCACCTTGGAGTCATTCCTGATAGGCAGTGATCGTCCGATCATTCAACATCTTGACTTCCTGTCTTGTTTTACCAATGCCATTAGAAGATACTATGTCCAAATGGGGTCTAACCCACAGAGAATACAGTAAGATGATCACCTCTTTGGATCTAGACTAACAAATCACGAGCGCGTAGGAGGCATGTCGCCGCTCTTCTGCCCCACGCCCGTGTCCATGATATTCCTTCCCAATGAAGCCTTACTGGTTATTGCTGGCATATGGGTAAGCAACTAACCGTCTGCTCATGTGTGTCTGGATATTTTACTGACAGCTGGCTGGAGTACAGGGCTGTATTCACCCCAGGGCCCGAGACCCAGGGAACCCTGGGTGCCAAAAAACTGGGCACAGACTGGGTCTCTCCCCCGAGCGAGAGTGCTGAAGTTTTCGTGAGACCTCACGCATTATCATACCTAAGCTCACAGGTACGAGGCAGCAGTTATCTGGAAAGGAGAGACTTGCTCACATCCCCAGAAGAGACAGTACACTGTTTAAAGTGACTGAATGATCATTATGGGCAGCTGACATGTATTGATCCAAGGAATATCGAATATCAGATGTTATGGAAGGAATCTATGTGAAAATCTATGTGAAAGTAAGGCCACTGGCACCTTCATAGGTGAGATTAATTAGTTCTGAAGATGTCATTTGGACAATTGATCATAAATTCATTTGTTTTAATGTAATGAAGTTATTCCCTAGATAATCACTGACACATGTCAAAGCCTTCAATTGGTACATAGGCTATCATTGTCCCCAAATCTACACACTCATCTTCAGACACAAAAGTTCACAGACCTAAGAGTGCAAGGGGCATTTTCTGATTTTTCCTTTGATCTACATTTAAGTCACACCAGGACCAGAGGAGTAGAAGTGACAGGAGCACTTGATTTTAAAGATAAGGAATACATCCTTGACTCCACAACATCTCCATCGCTGTTGTGTGCAACTCCATCATCAGATAGCAAGTGCTTCAGATTAAGCATGGAACGCCCTGACGTCTTCTTAAATACAAATGTGGGAGAGGTCAAATATTGTATCCCTAATGCCTCGGTATGAATGACCCTATCTGAGGTTCTTCGGTGAAAGGGATGCATCCAACAGGGCAGCTGAAAAAGAGGCAGCACAGTATGATGGAGAGAGCAGAAGCGTTGGAATTGAAATTCCAGTTTGAATCATAGTCAGCTGTGTGGCCCTGGGAAAGCTATTTTACCTCCCTGAGTCTCATTTCCATATCTAAAAATGAAGATAATAATATCCACCTTGCTGCTTTGATGTAATGAGCATAGATAATGTATTTAAAACACATAACCCATTTATGTATTCAATAAACAAATTAACATGGTTTGTTGCTATTTTTGTTATTTTAGTTATCTCAGCCCTGTACAGAGATCTTGGTGGAAAATCTAACTGTGTCTTTTCAGTTCTTCTCTAGCCTACATTGGAACCATGAAATAAACAGTGGTTCTCAGTTGACAGACCCCACCTGGGCTTATCTGTCCCGTCCAGTGTACGCAGTCAGTGAGGCCATGGAGGCAGGTACCCATGTCTGCCTAAGTTACTGGCAATTAGCACAGGGTTTGGTACATAGTAAAACTGTGAAAAATATTTGTGGCATGTTGAATAAGCTCTACATGATCAGCTTTATCAGGGTTCATGATCTGACAATCATTTAAAATAGGCAACTCAAAGATTCTTGTTCTAAAACCCTGATTGCCACTGTTATCAAGGAGCACCAAACGCAAACTTCATGTAAGTTTACCTGGACTCCGTCCCCAAAATAATTTGCATCACATTCGAATTTTCCAGAACTAATGTTGCTTTACTAACACTTTCCTTAGAATTTATTTTAAAATAAAATGAATTCTTTTGGATATAGAGACTAGGAATGGAATAGTCACACTTTCTGGATTTCTCCTGTGTCAACTTTATTTCCACACACTTCCATAAATTTGTTTTTTTTCACATAAACTCGACTAGCCTCAATTTTTAGATCTGAAACCTTTGAAAGAGGGATCAATGTACAAAAAAAAGTGATACCCAGCAACATAGAATGGGATCAGAATTTAGTCCGTGGGTTTCATTTCCCCTGATTCCCTATGGACTCATGTCCCCTGCCTCCTTGTCCCAATGTACGACTTGAAGATGTGCATCTTCCGCCACATTCACTCTAGTGTAGCTCAGTTATGCCAGCTTCTTGAATCTAACACTCCCAGCACCGTTATTTGAGGACTGTCACAAACAAAACCCTGTTGCGGAAACGCTGGAGTGTTCTTAATATGGCTCTCAAGAAGTTTTTAAAACCCTGTGACTTCACTGCCATCTAGAGAAGACTAGAGATATTGAAATTAACTGAGCTATCTATCTTGATGGGTTTACTTTTCAATAACCCTTTGGCCAAAACCCATAAGGAAAGGCATTTTAAACAAGAAATGCAGAAAATATATAAATGCTCTATTGTGGCTTGGAATGGTACCATTAATGTTTTTTACAAAACAATATGTAGCAATTGTATTTTATTTCTAAGGAGAGATGGTACAATTAGCAATAGCAATCTGTTTGCGTTTGAATTTATTTTATGGATTCCTTGTGAAAATATACATCAAAGTAATATAATTATTATATCGATACATTTGCAATGCTGTAATTAAAACTGAGTGGTTGTTCCATTAAATTCTACATATTGTTTGGGGTTTATTTCCTCCTGGCATCTGAGTTTTCATGGTAGAACAGATTTCAGAAACTCTCTATGCGTTTTGTTATATTAATACTGATCATACTAGACAAGAAATTTCTCCAGCTGGGTAACATGCCCTTTCAGAAATTGTATCATGAAGTGGCTTCAATAAAACCTAAAGACATTGGGAATTTAAACATGATTTCACTCAGAAAATCACCCCAAAGTTTCTTCTGTTTACATATATCAAATATGGTGTTTTCCTGCTGGCTTCTACTGTGTAGAGCTCTAAAAAAAAAAACTGATGGTATTCATTGTCTTTTACCTTAACCTAGGAGTTCTCAGTTCTTCAAGTGCCAAAGAGTCAAAATTTAATCTTACTGAAAGCCACATTAAGAATGTGCTAGCATTTCCTCAACAGGTGTTGGTCACAATTTGTAAATAACAGTACAGGGAGTGTTAAATTCGGGAAGCTGGCATAATTGAGATACAGTAGGGTAAATAGGGCAACAGATGCACATCTTAAGGTCAAACATTGGGCCAAGGGGACAAGGGACATGGAGAGTCCATAGCGAATCAGGAGAAATGAAACCCACGGACTAAATTCTGATCCCATTCTATGTTGCTGGGTATCACAATTTTCGTGCATTGAGTCCCCTTCAAATGTTTCAGATCTAAAAATTGAGGCTAGTCGAGTTTATGTGAAGGAGAATGAGTTTATTTGGAAGTGTATAGATACAAGTTTGGCACAAGAGAAATCCAGAAAGTGTGACTATTCCATTTCTAGTCTCTATATCAAAAAGACTTTTATCTTATTTGAAAATAAAACCCTAAGGAAAATGTCAATAAAACAACATTGGCTTTGGAAAATTCTAATGTGATGCAACTTATTTTGGGAACAGAGTCCAGGTCAACTGAGAAGTTTGGAATTGGTGCCCCTTAACAGCAAAGGTTAATTCCGTATTTTAGAACAGAATTCAGCAAATTTCTCCTTGAGGATTCCAGATAGTAAATATATTCGGCTCTCTGGGTCATATGGTTACAACTACTCAACCCTGTCATTGCAGCAAGAAAGCGGCTATGGACAGTGCCTCAACAAGCAGGTATGGCTGTGCTGCCTATTTTCAAAAACAGGCAACTATAGTTTGCCAGCTTCTGTTTTAGAACAAGAATCTTTAACTTGCCCAGTGTAAATGGTTGTCAGGCTATGAAGCCTCAGAACTATCAGTTACTCAAGTGCCCAGGGAGTCAAAACAATGTAGGAGACCAAGTCCTGGCCAATGTAAACATACCAGCTCCAACCCACTGGAAATTATTCCCAATTTTTTTTCATGCATGTAGTACATCTTCTAACACTATCAAACTTAAAATACTCTCAAGAAAAATAGCTTTTTTCTCAAATAGTGAAAAACTCAACCTTTTACATACACAAACATATATACTCAACTCAGATTGGTAATGGCAGCAGAAGGGGAAAGATAAGTAAGCTTGAGGTAGACAAATATTTTATTTATTTTATTTATATCTCCAAGCCTGTCTTAGGTTACCATTGTTGACCTATGGCCCAATTCTATGTGGGCTATCAGATACAGCATCATTTTATAGCTTAGCTTCTATTTTACAAGTGGTATTCTCCCATAAGTCATGCCAAAAAAAAAAATACCACAGGAAGGAAACTTTCACACAAGATTCTAAGTGCTGACATAACTGTGCTGCACCAGGAATTTCCATATATCTACTTATCATCCTTGCAGCCTCACAGCTGTTAATATCAGACAGAATACATATGAAGAATCAGCCTGTGGAGAAACAGAAGCCAAGCAGAGTCTGAGAAGTTCGGCTTTAATCAAGTAGGAATGTTTTTCAGGGTTGGTTTGTTTGTTTTTTCCAATCTTTCTGATGATCTCAGGGACAGAAAGAGAAAGTTTGACTTCCAGTTCACTATAACAAGAGTGTCACCTTTATTTGTGTGTGTGTTCTTTTCACAACTGCTCCTTTTTCCATGAAAACACACTACAATGAATTCCCATAATGCTTCTTCTGGGCACCTTTTCTCTCTGCCTTTTAGCGGTGAGCAAAGTGTACAGAAAGAGGACATTCCAGATCTTTACGTAGGACAGGACTGAGCTGAAATCCTGGCTCCTTCTCCCACAGGTCTGGGGAGTGCCACGGAACTGCTCTGAGGCTCAGTTTCTTTCTAGAAAATAAAGATGAGACGATGACTTCACAAGATTACTGTTAAGATTGAGTGAGAACATTTGTGAAAAGAACTCACATATTGCTCAGTTTATCTCTTCTCCCTTCCACCAACTCCCTCTCTCTGTCATTGAGTGCTGAGGTCAGGAACTGTTTCTATCATGTCCTACGGTATCTGCCACGAGATTAGACACAGAGTAGGTGCTTCATATGTGTGTTGAGTGAACAATGAAGTGTCATGTTTTCCTTTGTCATTGAATAGTTTACAGCAGTGAACTGCTATGAAGATGAGCCGAAAGGTTTTTGTGCAATTCTCTGAGTCTCAAAAAGAAAACACGCTTCATAAATTCAAAGGCGAAAGAACATGCTCATAATATTGGCATGCAGTACAAAAAGTAGGCACAGAAATATTTGTTGAAAAACGATGACACATAAGCGTGTGGGCTGCACTAAAGAGACAATCTCACCATATTTCATTCTGCTTTTGAGGAAGATGGCTGCGCCCACAATATTTTCAGCACTGTCAATAACAAGGTGCTTTATTGTGAGGTTTTATTGCCTGTTGTTAACTTCTGTAATACTCGTTGGGATCCATGGGTCATATTTATACACTGCGTAGCATCGCCCAAGGAATCTTTATGTCTTCCTACCAAAAAGGCTGCAGGTTTTCATTTTTTTAACATACCAAGTTCTGCATGCTGAAAAGTTCATGGAAATGTCATTCAGGGACTCTTCATTATTAGTTGTGATTAATTTAGGGTCACCCAGGCAAAGGAGTTTAGATCAGAAGGGGAAATTAAGGTAACGAGTCATCTGTAAGGTATGAAAGTGGAAATAAAATAGAACCCTACAGTTATTTAATGGCAAAAGGAAAAGAAATAGATCCAGGTTGCTGAGAAGGCTAAAAATAATCACTAGCTGTGGGGCAACGGAAGAGCTAAGATGCCAATAAAAATAAAATGAGATTCATGAAATACCAAAAGGGTAGATAAAAAGAAACCAATTAAATATAAAGTTCTCTTTTTTCCCCTATATCCATGCTGGCTCTAAGGTACAGGAGCTACAACTTTATTTCCTTCTCTTTGCTTTTCCACCTCCATGAAGACATTTAAAGACACAGGAATAGTTACGCTGACTCAAATTTTTATTCGCCATTTTTAAAACTTGAATTTTTCTCATGAAACATACTTACTGCCTGTGGCCGTCTGGCAATTTGATGTAATTATGAATTCCAAAAATATAACTGGATCATGCTTGTAAACTGATCTGTTAATCTGGGCATGATTAAGTTATGATTAGGGCGTTGACTGGGCCATGTCAGTAGGGCGTTGAGCCCCACCCCTTGGTGGGTGGGGAATCAAATATAAAAGGCATGACAAGAACAGAGTTGAAGCAGTCTTTTGAGAAGCAGTTTTGATGTTGGAAAGAAGGTCCCAGGAGAAGAGAAGCAAGCCTTTTGCCTGATCATCTACAGCTGACCTTGTGGAGGAAACAGGAGCTAAGCCTGGAGAGAAACACAGCCCTGGGAAGAGAGGAACCCCAGAAGCCTGAACCCTGGCAAATTCGGCAGCTGTCTTGCTCCAACAAGTGGCAATGAACTTTGGTGAGAAGAAACTTAACGCTTTATGGCCTGATATCTGTGGACTTCTACCCCAAATAAATACCCTTTATAAAGACCAACCCATTTTTGGAATTTCACATTAGCACACCTTTGGCTGACTAATACTCTGCCTATTCTGGGTATCATAGCATATAGAACTTTCTGGAATATCAACATGACACTAAATTGAAAGGTCGTAGAAATGTCCTAATGATATTAATAGACTTACTTGTATAGTCCATGCTCTACAACTTCCCTGATAAGTTACCAGACTGACCATAAGAGCTAGGAGATGCTTTACCCATAACCAGATCTATTTTTAAAGGTCAGTGTTTTCTTGGGGATATTTAAATATACAGAGAGCAGGAACACAATGTCCAATCCCCCCTGGCCACATCCCTAACCATCCATGCATCTCCCTGCCTAAATCCAGTCATTGTCCAGGCTATAGCTAAACCATTCCATGGAACCATATCCTCTCCCATCATTCTAAACCTAACTGAGCATTATTTCTTTAACGAAGCCCTCTAAAGACCAGGAAATAACGGGATATCTGAAAAGAGGAAAAGAGATAAGAAAGAGGAAATTGCAGCTTTATTTGCTGACAGCTTTGTCTAGGAAAAGTCATTTTTTCCCAGGGAAGTAAAATTCCGCGTATTCAGAAGGGGCCATTCACTATTTGTTAGGGCACTGAATTCCTGAGGACAGCGCAGGCGTCCTCCTCCACTGTGTGGGTAATAAGTGCTGACACTCACTGGGTGCGTGGTGTGTCGGGCACTCTTTAAGCACTTCACAGACCTAAGTCCTCACAACAACCTCACTAAGTAGGTTTTCATTACTACCCTCATTTTACAGAAGTAGGAGTGGAGGGAAGACGCCTAAAAAACGTATTCAAGGGCACACGGCTAGTAAGAAAGCTTAATTCTAACGCCGGTATTCTGGCTCCAGAGTTGACACTCTTGCCCTACTCCTAGGCAGGCCCCTGGAGAGCTCTATCTTAGGTTCTTAGAGACCAGTTTAATATAACCTACCTATGGTTGTGACAGAAATATCTTAAATAATAGCCACTTAGCTAGGCTGAGCATCCTTCCACTACGGTTTCTGTCAAGAAAGAACGGTGGGCTGGTGAGGAAGGGAAAAGCCTCTACCATCGAACCCTATTAACACATAACTCAAGTTGCTCCTAAAGCCTGAGAGTATTTTGCCCTTAGAACAGCGTGATCAAACTTCTGTTTGTCTTTAAATTAATTCATAACCCAATGTAATGGAAAATGGACCACAACTCAGTGTCCTTTTAAGAAATAGACCAAAAACACAAAAGGAGGGAAAACTATTTACTACTTCAACAATAGAAGAATCATTTGAACGGAAAGGATTACAATTAGCCAAAGACCTTAACTCAAATTGTTTAATCAGCAACTGTAAAATTTAAAAAAAAAAAAAGAATCATCAGGATAAAAGAGTAAATAATAGAGAATGAGCTCTCAGCCCTTTATAGCAGGCATTTACCAGTAGTACATAAGTTTTTATCAAGGTCACCAAGGGTTTAAAGAAACAGTTCAGGCAGGTGAATGGATTTTATTTCCAAACTTAATCATTTTTGAAGATCTGCATCTTACCCATATGCTCTTTTTTTTTTTTTTTCATTTATGCCCTCTTCTTTAAAAAGTGCTATCTTTTAATAAAACAATTACAATTTTCCAAGAATAATGATTCTGAATCTACAAATTATGATTTCGGTCTTGATCACAGAAATCTTCCAAGTGAATCATTCTGCATTGTCAATACCTGAAATGAGGAACAAATGCCTTGTAGAAGCCAAAAATTCCATGATGGCCCTGATTTCGGTTTGATGCCAGTTAAACTCAATCAAAGCATATCAATCCTTTGAGCACAAAACTCCATTGCATTCTCGTTGGCTTCAGAATGAAGTCAAACTTCTTATTTCAGCCTTCACAGAACACTCTGATTCCTTTTTCAAGTTTAATTCCTGCCTCTCCCTTTCTTGTTGCCTTCATCCAATCAAAGGAAACTATGATTTTTCTATAGATACTCTGGTTTTCATTTCCATCCTTATTTTCATCCTCTGCCTTCCATTTCAAATATTCTTTTTCAATTGTTTCTTCAAAGTTCAGCTCAAATACAATTTCTGCCAAAAGCAAAATGAAATAAACAAAACTTCATTTTTTCTCCCAGCTATTTTCATGGGTGTGATTTAGGAATATTAAGGAATCGCTGCTTGGTTGACTGAATGTCTGGCCAATGTATGAACAGATGTTTGGTCAACTCCTCCTCCCAAGTACCTCTAGGCTTAATGTTTTATTCTCTCTTCCTGTGGCAACACTGCTGTTCACACACTGATCCTCTCTATCTGCACTCCTCGAGGGTCCTCGTGGGGGTCTCTGCTTCCAGAGGCTTCCCACCCCTGCACAAGGGCATCCTCAACACGGATGCTTAGGTTCCCCTCCATCGCACACACACAAACACACACAAGTCTGCCATCAATATGTGCAATGGATTCCCACTGCCCAGATCCCTTTTACAGCTTTTATCCAAATCCACCTGTCGTCATCACAAGTAATGCCCTGCAAATCTCTCTTACACAAATGCTGTGAATAGATTGCCTGGGTAAAATCAAGTTTTATGTGTATATTATTTGGCTCGTAACCATTAAAGGTAGCTGAAGAAAACGTGATTTAACAGTTGTAAGTGATTTCCACTTTACAAGAGGTGGCCTTTATTGGACAGCGCCAAGAAGCCTGGTCTTCAGGGTTGCACACCCTAACACCTTCGTATCTTTGCCCAACAAATACCTACTTATTTTGAAGTTCCAGGTCAGATGTCGCCTCTTCTCTGAAGGCTTCCTTTGCCTCTCAGTTAGGAGTTCCTTCCTCCATCTCCCATAGTTTTTATATGCATTTGTTGGTGCTCTGCTAGAATGTGAATTCCTCCCAACAGATTGTACTCTGATCTCATTTGTCTTTTGTTCCTTAACATCTACCCCATTGCCCGAGATAATCCTCCAATCTCTCCCACGTGTACATTTTTACATTTTATAGGGAGGCAGGAATGTACTGAGGCCAGCAGCGAAAAGTAAATTGCTGGCTTTTCTTTGGAACTTCTTTCCTAGAACCAAAGAAGAAAAAAATTAGGTAACATGGAGAAGCACCTGATGCTGTGCAGTGATGCACAACTCAATTTTTTCCCTTTTCATGTGGGCATTTTGGCACAGTAGACCCAGCAGGTAGTTCTGGAGTTATAACCTCTTTCTCGTGTTTACCCTGCAAGAATTCCAAGTATCGTCTGTTTTGCATCTAAGAGGATGACAGCTCTTAATCCTGTACTATGCTTCAGGTGCTGATTGTGTGTCGTCCCGCCAGCAGCAGGGAGTCCACAGTGGTAAGCAGTTAACAGCACCACTCATTAAACTGCTGGTGTTGAATTCTTTGGTAAATATCTAACTCTGAACGCAGCTGAGCACAAAGCCAGGCGTGAAAGTGATATTTTTGATAAAAGGCGAGTTGCCATTAGGACCCGTCCACAGACTTTCAAATATACTCAATGTCCTCGTTCTCACTAAAGAAACGATTGCTTCCTCTCAGCTCCTTGACACATCTGCAGGGGTCTGTGCATCAAGACCGCCCTCAGAACTGGGTACTGGGCTTTAAATCTGTTGAAGTATGAAAAAAGGAAAATCAAGTGTGCGTCACAAAACAGGATCGGATAAACAAACTTGACTGGAGCCGTCTTTGAAGATCTTGAATCATATCCCAGACAAGCCACAAGAAAGACTGGAAAGTCAACTGAGAGGTGAATGTAGAAATGCTAAATGCAGCAGAGTGCATTAGGGGCAAGAAGACTTGACTTGGGTAAGGGCAGATGGTCCTCTCACACAAAACAAACCGTGCTTCTAAGCCGCGCAAAGTTAAGTGTGTGTTTCTGTAGCTTCCTTACCGCCTTCACAGCCATGGTACTATAATGCTGGACTATTAAGTCTGCTCCAATAACCCGTCTTTTCTGTCATATTCCAGACATCGTGTGCTGTTCATGCCTAATGCTAATGAGAGACATGCCCTTTCGATTGTTACTTCCAAAATATTCAGAAACTGCTCTGATGTGCTCTCCAGCATCGCCTAATTTCCCATCAAAGAAATAGAACTCCAGCTACTTGACTGACTTTTCATATTGAATCTTGAGGAATCAGAGATGCTTCATGTATCTGCAGCACTCAAGGAAATAAAATCGCTCACACTTGGTCATATTTGATGCCTGGATTCACAATCCTTTCATTTTTAGCATAATTCATTACTTTGCTTTATATTTTATTTCCTCTGGTTTTGATTCAGAGATCAAGGTTTCTATCTTTTTAACCTCAAAAACTTACCAACTATGACAATTTCAAACACATCAAAGTGTAAAATCAATGCCAATTTCGTTTCCTGTTTTGTGTGTGTGTCTCTTTGTATTCTATTTGGGTTTGGCTCAAGTTTGAGTTCGATGGTGTATTGTTTTGAGAATTTTGAAATCTGTTTGTGGAGTTTGTCAATGAAATGAGTTCTGTGTAAGTACCCAATGGTTAGGAAAGAAAGGAAAAACAATCTCAGATTGACAATCACAGATTCTGTTATTTCTGAAATGGAAGAAACTTGCTTTCCTTACATTTGGGGATAAAAGTATAACTTTGGTGAGTATAAATGACAAAAGTAGGCTCACCTCTCCTTCCATGCCTTTATGTGACATATGTGTACACAAAAGTATATGTGTACACAAAAGTATAGAAAAAAGTACTACGCAGAAGAAGAATAAGAGAAGTGCTAATATAATTGCTAGCACACCCTGATGTGCAGAAGATGAAGTAGAAGAACTGTGCTAGGCAGCTTTTAAAAGACCCATTTCCTGCATTGCCTGTCACAGAAAGAATAGGAAAATCTGTCAGAAATGTGGGAATGGGGATGGCAATGCCAAGAGGAACTGAAGTTCTCCTAAGAAAATGAGCACTGAAGAGGGCATGTTTATGCTCCAGACTGAGATCATGGATCTCACTCTCGTTAAACAATTTTCATTAAACAACCTTTATGGATTGCCTTGTGACTGTGTTAGGGACTGCACAAGAGGCAGACTCTGCTCCCCAGGAGTTCACAGTCTAGGAGGGAGGCAGAGGGAGAAACCTCCTGTGAAGGGAAGAGCTGAGCTGCAACAGAAAGGCACCTTCAGGCTCCGCCGTGGGAGCGAGTTTTGCGGTGCTCCCAGCTGGTGAATGGGTCTTCCTACTTGCATCTTAGAGAGAATCCTTTACAATGTAGTGAGCATTCTTACAAAAATTAGGCACAAGAACATGGGGAGGAGCTGGAAGAAAATATTCTGAAGGGTTATTAGAAACCATTGTCAGTGTGGTAGGCAAGAGAAGGCTATGACGGAGTAAGAAAGGAGAAACTCTTTATCACAGGGCACAGATTCAGACACCCAAAGAAACCATCTCACACTCCACAGACTTCAGGAAGGTTCAGGGAGGACAGGCCTCCACAGTGGCTGGTTACTTCCCACTAATCACCGTGAGAATGCCCTGAGAAGAGCACCGGGGAAACTCCGGAGGCGCGCTGGCTTCCCAGAGAGCGGATGGGAGAGGCAGCCCTGGCTAGCCAAGACCCCTCGTGGGCAGCCCGGCGGCCCCCAGACGTGTGCAGGTGCAGCCAGTGTAACCCAGGCCAGTGCTCACACACTCGCCGGTCACCGTCTACACTCACTGACCGATGTGGAGATGAACACTAGAAAGCCTCTCTGGAAACTTCGAAGCTTGCTGTAGGAGGGAAAAACTCACGAGCATAGCTAGAGGTTTTCCCTGTCCTGGCACTTGATGACTGTGACTATAGGAAAGAAGAAACAGGATGAGAAGCAAATAAGTCTCTATATAAGATATTAAAAGAAAAGAGTTTGGCTTCTTAACCTTTGCTCTATTAAACAATAACACCTTCCTAATGAAGGACCGGATACATCTTACAAAAACTGAAGAAGTAAATTTTCCAGAAACTCAAATTGAAAGGCACAAAATAGATTTTGATGAGAAAGGAGGAACAAAGCCTTGGTCGAAAAGGCATAATAGAGTAAAAGTGAGGTGATCGGGCATGTGATGGCAAGAAGCATCAAAATGCAAGTTTTACCTAGCATTGCTCACACAAAAACTAATCAAAGCAACATGCTGCCTCAGATTCAATCTACGGAGAACAGCGGCAAAGAAGAAAGCTTTTTCCTTATGTTCAAACTACTAGCCATCCCCAGGAAGACAAATCAGAACTCAAACTCCTGAGAACGGAGCTCTGCAAAGCAGGTCAGTAACCACAGCTCTGGTGGATGTCGTCCTATGCCACCTCAACCGTGTGAGTTGCCAACGAGTGCAAATAGGGACACTTAAAAATAACACCATGAATTCAGCTCAAGTTAAATTCTAGTTTAGTAAAAGGATCTGAACATTTTCTCTATTGAAATTGTAAAAAGATATAAGAAAATCAAACTGCCAGAAATTCAAAACTTAGTGTGATCTCAAATACTACCAAATATCTCAAATATTACCTCTTAATATTTGCTAAATAGATATTCAAAATATAAAGTTAAATATAAGCCTAAAATAAAATCAATTGGGGGTGATTACACAAAGTAATTATACCATACCTAAGACTATCTGAAACAAAATAATATAAACAATTCCACTGTTATTATTTAAAATGGTACATCATTGTTTTCAGAATTCATCACTTTAAATCTAATAAATATACTAGTACTGAACAAGAGGATGAGTTTTGTGGATAACTTAAAAGCATTTTAATAACACTAAAAAGATGCTAAATTTAAGTAGTTTAAGTATTAAGAAAGGAAAAATTAATTAAATGTGAAATTATGTTGACATTTTCATTCCAGGAAAGTAATAGGAAAAATTAGAAAATGAGGATATCATTATAAGTCTGCAAGATGAAAATAAAAGACATTATTTTTTCATCTACAAAATGACTCAGCCAAAAAAACATCCATGCAAGCAGCTAGGAAGAAGACTGTACAACTCATTCAATCTCAATAGCCTTATAATTTAGGTACTATTATCATCAGGTGAGAAAAACAATGCTCAAAGAGGGTGAAAGCGGTTCAATGGAGTAGCTAGGACTTATACTCAGGTAATTTGGCTCCAGGAGAGCCTCCTAACTAACACACCATTATGTAGGGAAATACATAATGGTCCATTTGAGAAAAACCATATGTGGCTGTTTGATATTATCTATGAATTCCAAAAAGAGATATAAATCATGTTTGTAAACTGGTCTGTTCCTCTGGGCATGATAACCCTTTGACTGTATTAGATTCAGCTGAGCTGTCTGATTAAGTTATGCTAAGATTAGGGCTTTGATTCAACCACATCATTAGAGTGAAACTCAGCATGGAGTCCCAGCCCCCTTGGTGGGCTGATAAAACAGACTCTCACCTGGAAGTAGACACACAGAGAAGATACACAGAGGATCCTGCAGCCCTGGGAAGAGAGAGGAGCCTGATAGTCTACCGCTGATCTTGTGGAGAGACCAGAGCAGCTGAGCCCAGAAGAAAACAAGCCCTAGGAAGAGATGAGCCTTATGCCAGCCTACAGCTGAGATCAGAAGAAGCTGGGACCACGGAGCTTTAAGCGGAGAGGGGAGGGCTGAACCCTCGCAGACACTGCCCGCCATCTTGCATCAACACATGACAACAGACTTTGCATGAGAAAGCACCTTGAGTTGGACTCTTTAGGGCCTTGTGACTGTAAGCTTTTACCCCCAAAATATACCCTTTATAAAAGCCAGCAGATTTCTGGTACTTTGCATCAGCACCCCATACTTCAAAGAAAGGTGTCCAGAATAATTCCAGGACCCATAAGCACAGCCTTCCCTTTTCAGATCCTTCTATGGTCCACTACCTGGTCCATATCCAGGGCAGTAAACATAAAGTACCTGATACAATGATGAGTGACTATGGCTTAAGAAGAATGCTCAAAACCGTAAATCCTGACTCCAGACATCTGGACATCATTCCTCAAAAAATGTCTGAACTGTTGAGAATGTCTCCTCTGACTTCAACAGCAACTACACAGCTGGGCGATTTCTCAAGATGCTTTGCTGCTGAGGAGCAATTCCAGGAGACAAGACCCTATTTAAAGAGTGTGTAGAAGTGGAAAGCTAAGAGCCCAATTCTTTGTTCTTTCAAACTCAAGTGGAAAAGCGGGAATTCACTGCTTGGGATTCAAGCTCGTATACCTATGCATTTTATTCTCAGCCTGCTTATCTTCATTTATTTATTTATTTATTTTTATTATCCCTGACAAGCTCTCTGCTATGTCGCAATACTTTCCCACTAACGTTCATTTAGATTCTCTACTCTGGGAATTTGCTCATGGCATCCCTCATCTAAACTGCTTCCTGCTTACATCTGTCTATCTAATTGCTATCCAAACCTCACATATAGTTCAAACTCTATCCCATTTTGAAGCCTTCTGCAACCATTGCAGAAATTATTTCTCCCTCCCAGGGTCTGAATCTAATTAGCAGTTGAGCACATCTGAATCTATAGTTCACATTTGACCTCTATTTATGTTCCTTGACTGATAGTTGTAAAAATTAAATTTGATAGTTATAATAATTAATGCAAAGTGTTTAAAGCAGCTCCTGGCACATATTAAGCATGCAGTGACAGCTATTATTATGGATTATTTCTGATTTTTTTATAGTTATTACACTCTTTTATGCTATTATTAAACTACATTTTTTTTTAATTATCAAATGTATCTTTTGTCTTTCCAACAAGGATGAATGCAAGATTAGATCTAGTTTTCCCAAAATACCCAAAACTCCTACCATTGCATTGAATACAGAATGTACTGTCAGTAAATATCTAGGTGGTTGAAAACAGGACACTAAAACTGTTGACAAATAGTACTTGTTTTTACTCTCTGCAATTTCTGAAGCCTGTTCAGGTAGTAAAACAGGTGGGACCATTCTTATCAGAAGATTTACAGTACAAAATGGTTGATAAAAATCTCTGTCAAGGCAAGAAACTGTCATTCCAGAAACTAACTAGGGGTCTTGACCCGAGATCCCCCTAAGCTATACATTCTAGGGACAGCATGGTTTGTAGCCAACCAGCAATCTGCAGGCACGTTTCCTCATAAATTTCAGAATCTTGTGTTGGTTCCCAAATTTCCCCCTCGGATGTAGTCCACAAGGTTCTAAAGTTCAAAGCAAGGAGACTCTTCAGACATTGGACATATCTGTGTTTTAGGATTATCACTCTGAAAGCGGTGTAGAAAAAAATGGGCTTAAAAAAGGAATGCATCGGCGCCCTGCGAGGGCACAGGTGGGACCCACTGAGGACTCCACCTGAAGCAATGCAAGTGAGCACTGGAGATCTGAAATGCCTCCTGTCTCATGCTGACTTTCAAAGCGCCACTCTCTCTGAGCTCAGGTCTCCTTCCTTCATGAGGTCTCTGGTATTCTGTGAGGGGGCTGAATTCTTCCATGCCAGAGGCCACATGTCTCCCATAAACAGAGTTCATAACTTTTCACACAGCTTACAAATTAAATGATCATTCTTGAATGACACTGATATTACTCAAGGCATGATTTCAGCACTCCAAGAATTTGCGGAAAGAGGAAAGCTTTTAGTCTCTTCTCTCTTGTTAACATTTTCATTCTAGATTTATTTTTGTATTTCATTTCATTTTTCCCAGAAGGCAAGATGAAATTAGTTAATAGATACACATAATGAGGAAACTATTCCAGTCTGCAAGTGCTCAAACAATTTGAGGTATCATTATTCAGCTGTTTTATGAAAAATAATTATTTTCTAAATGACGGTCAATACTTCCAAAGTATGAAGTGCAAATTGATAAGAACATTTTGGGAAACAGACCTGAAATACCTATGAGGAGCTCCCCCCCCCCCCAAAAAAAAAGTGCCATGCCCTTTAACCTTGAAATCTCTCTGTAGATACACAAGAAATAATCAAAACAGAGGAAAAAATTTTGCTCATAGAATATGTTCACATTGTTTATAATAGACAAAAATTTGGAGCCTAATTCCTAAAGCTAGATAGATTTTTAAGGTTTTGTTTTTTTTTTTTTTAATTTCAGCCAAGGAATGATGCACGCTACAGATTAATCTTACTTTCCCCCACTTGGTTTCTCAGAGTTTCAACCCCTAATAAACATGGCACGTGTTTGTTTCTTCCCCTTCTCACTTATTCCGCATTTTCAAGTGATTGTGCAGCGAGCTGCTTTTCCCCAAGCTCGGGCATGCGATGTCTCCAAGGTGGCTGAAGACTCAGTCAGGAGACTCGGGATTCACATGTCAAACTTCCCCACTGTGCAGGATTTTTTAAGCAGTAATTCTAATACAGATAAAGCTTCTGTTCTCACAGATAAGTAGGTCTAATTTTCTAAAGAATATGTGATTGATTCACAAGTTTCAAGGAGAATTTCAGCCAAAGCCTCAGGACCTGTGTGTTCTTCCAAAAGCATTGATCCCTGAAAAAAAAGGAATTCGTTGACTGTACTTAATGAATAGTTAAATTATCTGTTTTTTGATATCACAGCACCTTGCTTTGTCCTTTTTTAGCAACTAATACAACGTTAATTGAATACCTATGTAAATTTTTAAAACAAATAGAATCATGGCAAAGAAAACATAAGACAAAAGCAGAAGTGAAGCTAGTGAACCAAATGCACTTGATCCAAGGGTCACTGCTATTGCAGAAGATGAGCCTGTCCTATCCAAGGAATATAATAGGAAGCAGTGGGGCCCAGACATACACGTAGTCAGCTCCAGAGTCGGAATGCTCAAACACTTCCCTCTTGGACTAGTCAGCCAAAGGGGTGCTGATGCAGATACCAGGAATCGGACGGTTTTTACGAAGGGTATTTATTGTGACCAGGTCACAATGACCAGGCCATAAAGCCTAAGTTGCTTCCCTCACCAAAGTCTGTTGTCATGTGATGGAGTAAGATGGCTCCCGACATTCAGCCTTCCTCGTCCTCTCAGGCGCCAGTCCCAGCTTCTTCCACTATCAGCTGTAGGCCATCAGGCTCTCTAGGCTATGTCTCTCTCCCCAGGGCTTGATTCTCTCCAGGCTCAGGTTTGTTCTCTCCACAAGGCCAGCTGTAGACTATCAGCAAACAGCTTGTCTCTGTTCCCAGGCCTCTGCCATGTCTGTGGAGCTGTCTCTATTCCTCTGTGTTCTTCTCCTGTGTGTCTACTTCCCAGGCTCCAGCTCAAAACTCAAAACTCCCTTCTCTACAGTGCAGTTTCTCTGTGAGGCCCCGCCCCCTTCCTACTGATGTGGCCCAATCAAAGCTTCGACCATTACTTAATCAAGTAAAAGTGAAACCTCTGAATCCAATATAATCTAATATGCCCAGAGGAACAAACCAGTTTACAAACATAATTCAATATCTATTTCTGGAATTCATAAACAATATCAAACTGCTACACCTCTACTGCCTCCAAGTTATTAGTCCTTCAAATTGTTCATCATTAAAACACATGATAATAAAAGGCGAAAATTAAGGAAATGATGAGGGACAACGACCATGCCAAGGAACAGAGAGAGTCTGTAACTGCAAGCAAGATAGTCCCATCCATCTGCCCATGGGATCTAAGCCTCCTCTCAATTAGAGGTGGAGTGGGCATCACCATCCCGGAATCTTCAGGATTGGGGAATGGACGATGGACTAGAGTAGACTTACTGGTATTCTACTATAGACTTATTGTGATTCTAGCAATGGAAGAACTGTTATCATTGATGTGGAGGCAGTGGCCACTAGAGGTTCTGAGGGGAGGGAGAGGGAAAAACAGGTGTAATACAGGGGCATTTTCAGGATTTGGGAATTGTCCTGAATGACATTGCAATGACAGATACAGGCCATTATGTATCTTGTCATAACTTACAAAATTGTGTGGGAAAGAGTGTAAACTATAACGTAAAATATAATGCATGCTTAGTGGCAATGCTCCAAAATGTGTTCATCAATTGTAACAAATGTACCACACTAATGAAGGATGTTGTTAATGTGAGAAAGTGTGTGAGGGGTAGGGAGCGGGGCATATGGGAATCCCCCATATTTTTTATGTAACATTTATGTAATCTAAGTATCTTTAAAAAAAAATTAAAAAGTATATTATTAAAAAATAATAATAATAAAAATAAAAAACATGAGAGTTAATGAGAGTCTGGATGCCAGACATTAGAAATTCTCATATACTGCTGTAAAAGTACAAATTCATAAATTTTCTAGAAAGTAGTATTTATCAAGAGCCATCTTGTTCAAGAAGTCAACACTCACTCTAAAATCTACTCTCTGAAAAAAGATCACTGGAGACTTCCAGGAAGATGGCGGACTAGTAAGACACGGGAATCTCTTCTCCAGAAGAATAGCTAGAGAACAGGCTGAAACAGCCCCAAAAAAGATCTTCTAGGGTTTAGGACAGCAGGTGAAGGCTGCATACCACCCAGAGGAGAGAGGGACAGAAGAGGGAAATCACGACAACAGAACCGTGAGTTGGAACCAGCAGCAGCTACTGCTGCCGGCACCCTCCCCCACACAGTTTAGAATTCTCGGGCCTCTGGGCCTGTGACCACAGACAAAGGGGGCTCCAGGGATCTACCACTCCCGGAAAGGGGAGAGAGAGGGACACAGCCTTAGGCTGACTCAGGTTCTGACCTGCAAATTTGGGCTGTGGAGCCCCACGGACACTTCCACACGGTGGTTTGCCCTGGGAGCCTAGGAAGGACTGGAGAAATCCGACCCTCGCAACCTCCCTCTCTTCTAGCCTGGACTAACTGTTGAGGACTCCACAGGAGAGGGGAGAGAGAGCCTGGGGCTGACCCTGCTTTTGACTCCCAGCTTTGGTCTGCCCTGTCCCGAGAGCCCTTCCAGGCTGGGTGGGGCTGAGCCATTGTTTGCCTTGGAGCCTGCAAGGGGTTAAAGATACACAAACCTCCCAATCTCCTCCTCTACTAACAGGGACTGATTGTTGAGGACTCAGAAGGGAGTGGAAATATTTCCTAGCTGGGAAAAGGGGGACGCTACCAGAGAAGTCTGGAGAACTGTCTCAGAAAGTTTCAATTACAGGGCTCTTAGCCCCCAGACAGGAAGCTCTACCACATTGATCTGGTCTGTGTCACAACAAATATGCTCCGACCAGGCATTGAATTGAGAGCTGCCAACAAGCGCCATCTCCTGGCAGACAAAGGAAGTGCACATAAGAAAATTAATAAGTAGGAGAGGATTTTCCTGGCCTCTATAGTCTCCCTGCCCAAGGCCCTAGGAAACAGCTCTACAACCAATTACTGGGTCCAGTGCCCAGTTTTGAGCAACCAGCAGAACAATCCTAACAATCAAGGTTGAGCCAAAAATCAAAGAGCTGTGGTAACTCACAGCCACCTGCCACTAAAACCCCATAAAAGAGAAAGAGATAGAGCATGTAAGTAAAATACAACCTAACCAGATGCCTAAGCACCAGCAAAAAATTACAAGCCATACTAAGAAAATAGAAGACATAGCCCAAGAAAAGGAATACAGCAAAGCCCCAGAAGAGATGCAGAATTTGAGAGAACTAATCAGTGAGATGAGCACAAATTTCCAAAATCAAATTAATGAGATGAAAAAAGATCACATATTCAGGAATTATGGTTACTTTTTCAAGGTATGATAATGGCAGACCTGTTACAATTTTGTCCTTTATAATTTAAAGATACATAATTGATATGTTAATAATTTCTGGGATTTACTTCAAAACAACCTGGGGCATGGAATGTATATATTAAATAGAACTGGCCATGGGTTTATAATAGTTGGAGCTAGATGATGGGTAGATGGGGATTCATTTTACTGTTTTCCCCACTTTTGTATTTAGGTGACATTTTCCATGATAAACACTAAAAACTCACTGGAAATGCACATGAAACTTGTGTGCAGGGGTGAATATTACAGAGCTGTGTGAAATAGTAAATATCATTTACAACTGAAATTCCAACACTGGGAAATCATCATATAAATTATAATACATCTATATGTTTGAGTGTTGTGTAGCCATTAAAAATTCATGTTTTTCAAGGTTCAGTTAATGATAGTTCAGAAACCTTCATGAGACATGATTAAGTGAGAAAGGGTTTGTATAGATAGGAAACTATACTTAATGATCGGATTTGGGGATTGAACTGTTTCCATAGTAAAAGTTAGAAAGAAAAATATCAAAATATTAACAATGAGGGGAATGGATGTAGCTCAAGTGGCTGAGCACCTACTTCTCATGTACAAGGTCCCAGGTTCAATCCCCGGCACCTCCTAAAAACAAACAAATGAAAAAACCAACTCTCACTGGGGAGCAGATGTAGGTCCATGGTTGAACACCTGCTTCCCAAGTACGAGGTCCTGGGTTCAATCCCAGCCACTTCCTAAAAAAAAAAGTTAACAATAGTTATCTCTATGTAGTCAAGGGTTTTCTTTTAAACTTTCTTTAATTTCCAATATTCCCACCATGAGAGTGAACCACCTTTGTACTCAAAAAAGAAATTACTGGGGAGCGGATGGAGCTCAGTGGTCGAGTGCCTGCTTCCCATGTGGGAGGTCCTGGGTTCAATGGCCGGTACCTCCTTTAAAAAGATAAAATTATTGTTATTAAGGAGTTTAAGAAGCAAACAGAAATCCAACTCTGTTCAGGGCAGGTAAAAGACTGTTCTCCGTGTGGAGAGATGAGGTCAGTGTACTGTCACCTCCCAACTGACCAGACTGCAGGCCACTCACCTTGTGGTTCCAGGCTGCACTCCATCCAGGAGGCAGGGACCCAGGGACTGGAATCAGGCCCACCCTTCACTGGCCTCAGCAAACATCCTCAATCCACATGTTTTGCATATGAGAAAAGATATGGACAGTGGAGTAATTATAAAAAGCCTAACTATAAAAACAACTATTTCTGAGCAAAGTCATGAAACTGGAGGCATACTATGCATTATGTATGAAGGCAAATGGTACCATTTCTAGGTGTTGTTGGGTAAAAGTAGAAGAGGAATACAGTGTCCACACAGAGAAAAAGACAGCTTAGTGGAGAGTGGGTGTAGTTCAGTGGTTGAGCACCTGCTTCACATGTACAAGGTCCCAGGTTCAATCCCCAGCACCTCCTGGAAAAAAAAAAAAAAAAAAAGGACAACTTGTGTAGAACACTTAGTAATTGCCAAAAGGAAGTTTGCATTAGTTTAAAAATTCCCAGTCCAGAATCTTGGTCTCTTCATCTTCATTTATATTCATAAAAGTACCAAATGGAAGCTACTTGGCAAAGAGCTGGGTGACTGGGCACACGATTGTCCTGTTACCAGAGAGGGCATCACGGAGGAGGTGTCCTGCCTCAGCCTTCGTTTCCAGGCAATATGAATACTTTCTAAATGGCTGGATTCATCCTAGAATTTAAAGTGGATGAACTCATTCCTCTCCCAAATTATTCCCCGGCATTTCACCATGTCAACACAACCAAACTTAAAAGAGAAAAGAAAAAAAAGTATAATCTCAGAAGAGTAGCTCAGTAAGAGTACGGACCTTAAAATCTCTCTCTTACTAGGTGTTAAACTTCACACTCTACTCCAGAAGATCGAAGCAGCTCCTCCCTAAATGCAGTGCCTCGGCTCACTAGAACATGTTCCAGTTACATCAGGCCATTTAAAAGCAGCAGCTATGTATATAAAAATCACTTTCAGCTTTGATGATTTTTCAACATACCATCTTGATTTGTTTGGCCTCTGAACTGGTCCCCAAAAAAACCTATAATACCCATATGCATTTTTCTTACCTGCTTTAAAATTTTGGGGGGGTTAAATAAATTCTGAACTTCAAAGAAAATCTCCACGTCTCTTTATCATCCTCAGGGAATCATTGCCCACTGGTGCACATTAAAATACAATAGCTGCTGCCCGTCAAAATGCCTTAATGCATCTGTATCAAAGATAGCACAAAAACACATTTATTGCCAAAAGGCTTCAGGTTGAATGACCTCATTTTGTGGGTGGTGTTTTCAAATCCTATCTTGAAGTCTTTGTATAAAAAAGGGGAAAGGGCCAAAAAATAATTATGATTAGCCTTTTAAGTAAAGTGAGAAATCTAGAATCCTAAAATAAACATCTTTCTTAATTACATTGTGTGACTTAAGGAGAAAAGAAACAAGTCTGAATCAGTAAATGAATCAAAAATGCTCAGATATATACTTCATTTCATAATGCCCAACGCCTTTAGAAATCAAATGAGTGAACCCCTGTGCCATGGAAGATTTATATATTCAAGTTCATGCTGCAACTAGAGTTTCCCTACAGTATCAATTTCAAATGACAAGCTGGGGTTTTGTGCAACAGCATTTGTCAGAAGTCATTTCATCTCTCGTGATGCATTTCATTTATACTCTAAGGTATTAGCTGGATACTTTATTGATCTTTGCTGGATCTAAGTTTGACTTTTACAACACAGACAAAAATTTGGTTGGAAAGATTAAAATTGTAATCTACTCACTGGTCATGGCGATGACATTAAGAAAATTATAGCTGGGTAGACTTGGTACTGAAGTAAGTTGAAAAGCATCCCAGTTTCAGAATAAAAATTACTACTAGATGAACTGTCCTTTACATAGAATCACATCTTATCCATGTGTAAGTAGAGAAGTAAGAGTTCACATAAACTGCTCCACAAACAGGATGAATATATGGTCACACCTTTATTTTTCTAATTAATTAGTAGCTCAAGCACTACTTGCCATAACAGCAGGAAATCAGCATTCGTTCATTCAGTAAACATTTAGTAAGCGACTACTATAGGCATACTGCAGTTCTGTGCTCAGGACACACAAACATGCGGGAAGGCCTGCCTTCAGTTAGCTTACATTCCAGTGGACCTAAACCAGCCAAGAACCTAAAGGCTTTCTCAGTCCAAAAGCGAGAGCTGCAGTCCACTTCTACGTGCAAACAGAAAGAACCTGTATTTTTTCTTTTGTTTTAAATTAACTTTATTTTTTCTTTTTGGTGTACAGTTCTTATGCCTCCCCCCCACCCCTTGCTATCTGTGTCCATTCGCTGGGTGATCTTCTGTGCCTGTTTCTTGCCTTCTCTTCACATTTTTTTTCTCCAGGCTTCACCAGGATTTGATCTCCAATGTGGGAGAGAGGCACCCTGTCACTTGCACCACCTCAGTTCCTGGTTTCTGGAACATCTCACTTTTTTTTACCAGGAGGTCCGGGGATCAAACTCGGGTCCTCCCATATGGCAGACGGGTGCCCAGCCACTTGAGCCACATCCGCTTCCCTGTACTTCTTCTTCTTTTTTTTTTTTTTTTTTTACGCACACTTTTTTTTATTATATTAAAATCAGGCAATGGTCTGACAATAAAAAGGCTGCTTATGGAATACTGTTAAGTTAAACTTTACTTACAGGATATTAAATCCTTAGAACTAAGGTTTTCCCCAGAAAAAGATTAATGGAAATACCAGTTGCTTTTCAGTCTTGATATGTGCTGCTTCGAAAGGTGGTTTACACAAATACTAATTAAAAAAAAAAAAAAAGACACAATGAATTGCTTTTATTTCGGTATGCAGCCACAATTTTAGCATTTAGTGGTCCTGAACAGAAAAGTGGAAAAACGCAGCAATTTGTCAGGAAGTCAAGCCCTCCCATTTCAGGGATGTGCTGTGCACACCGACTTGTTTCTTAATCCCTGCTGAGGATCGTGAGAGGCAGCAGCACCAAAACCAAAGTATGCACCAAATTCAAGGTTCTTTTTGTTCCAGTTGTCAGATTCCAAACTAGACCCAAATGGATTGCATGGATGACCAAATGAGAGCCCTGTTTGTTTAAAATTTCTTCAATTTTTAAAAGCAAAAGCAATTACAAGAAAAAGAAAACAATTCATTCTGAGGGATTGTGTGTGCTTACAAGTGTCTTCATGTGGCCTTTCTCCAAGTTTAACCACCAAGGACTTGGTGAGAGCTGGCAGGTCTGAGTAACCCTGGTGACTGTTCTTTTTACCATGTCAAAACCTGAGCTAAAACATGCATCAGCTGACGATGACAGCAGAGGGTGGCAGGGCCGAGGACCCAATTTTCATTTCCCAGGCTGGTGGAGAGTAAAGAAATTGTGGTTCCAAAACTAAATGAGGGAGGTCAGAGACTCTTTCCAACCTTACCTGATGGCTTCAGGCCAAAGCAAGCAAGTGTCATGGAAGTGTTGGGTGGTGATGGTGCAGGAAGGGACTTCAGGAGGAGGAAGGAAAAAGCAGCACCCCTCAATAAAGGTGGGGGGGGGGAAGATATGAGGAAAGCCCTGAAAGAATTCCTCACCAAAGGCCAATTTCAGAAGGGAACAAATGGGGTTACAATCTATTCTTCGGCCAAGGGTGATGGTGGTGATGGTGGGGGGGGGGGGCAGGCAGGACGATGGTTTGGAAGAGAGGAGTCATTTAAGACTTAAAAAAAAAAAAAAGAAAGAAACCGGGGGGTGCAGATGAAGCACCCACACACACCCAGCAGTAGTCCCACAGGCTGCAACCTGAAACCTTCACATCTAGTCTAATAAGCCACCCCAATCTGGAGGGCTGTTGCAGGGAGGGAGGGAAGGAGGAAGGTAGGGGGAAAGAGATAGGGGAGAAGGCAGAGACCTCAGGCCATGTAATCAGCAGCAAGGTGATTATGTGATGTGTCTTTTCACAGTTGAGTTAGATGAGCCCCACCAGTTATGATGGGAACCAATTTAAATATACTTTCTTGATCCCAGAAGTTCAACTACATGGACAGTGGTTACACTTGACAGTATGATTTGTTATAGCACAACTTATATATTTCAAATGGACAAAAAATTAGTAGCATTTACAGTATCTTATGATAAAATGCCTTTGAATGGGAGCTTCCTTTCCAGTACTTTGAGGTCTACAAGACGTATCTAGAAAATTTACTACTGTGGAAAATGAAGACTGCTTAAATCGAATGGGGTGGGGGGAGGGCCTGTGGTTTTTCTTTTTGATTAATTGCTGTAACACTGTCCTTCAGGTGGCTGAGGGAGTTTCATATTTTCTTTAGACATCATTAGGCGTCGAAGCTCTTGCAGGACAACTTTGATGCTATATGAATTCTGCCATTTTGCTAGCACTGATATGACTCTTGGGTCCACCACTCCATTAGAACTATTAACTCCATTCATATTAATTTTTGTTACAAATCTTACAAAGGGGGGTGCTTCTGGGTATTTAGGTCCACATTCTATTTTAAGGCTGTATATTCGGTTTTCATAAATTGTTCTTGGAGGCCCAATTATCATCCCTGTCCATCCTGTAAGTGTCATGTCTTCGTCATGACCCCGGCTAACTGTGCCATCTCCTACTCCTTTCTGGCCTTCTTCGAGTTCTTCCAACAGTCGGAAATTGCGAGGGACTTTTACTCCCGAGCCCGTGGTGGCTGCCATCTTGCGTCGCTCTGTACTTCTTCTGATGATCCCACTACTGCCCTTGCTTTCTGCTGACACACAGTGGCCGATACGCCTTGTCCCACACAGTTCAACAGATGACGCTGATACCCTCAGCTGAAGCTGGTCAGCTGAGTGCTGTCCATCGGTCCAGCACAGGCCCACGGGGATCTTTAAGACCTCAGAGATCGACCAAACCAGAACAAGGCTGCCCAGTGCTTGGACTCCCCAGGTTGCCAGTCCTCAGCCTGTCCCAAGGGTCACTCCCAGGAACACTCTGTTTACACATCAGCACTTTGCAGCACTTTTCCCTTCTAAGAAATCCACAACCTCAGGGTGCTCCCTTTCATCTGGGAAATAGTCTTACTGCACACTTCTTCTTACACAATAGCAGTATACTCTTCACCCCTTCACCCTGTGCAGGCATTCGTTACTTCATACACTTAGAAAATATTTGTTGACCAGCAACTGGGTGCTGGACACTATTCTCAATTCCAGTTGCTTCCAGAAGGACTGTCCTTTTGGGAACACGGCCTTCAAACTGGCAAAGGATGATGAGCCAGCTCTCTGACAGTTCTCTCTCTCTTTACAGTGGAAAAAAAGAAAACTACCATAAATGGGACTTTCAGCAGGGCACTCATAAACAACAAAAGAACAATTATCTAATATTTTAAAACATGCAGGTGTTAATGAATGCTGTGACAGAGAAAATTATTACCCATTACTTTAGGGGAAAAAAATTCCATGAATAAGGGAGAGAGTTAAAAATTTTTTCAGGAAGACAGTACTCCCTGAATTCTAGAAGTAGCCAATATTTTCTCCCCCAAAACATTGTGTAAATTATTTTCTACCAACATGAAAAAATAAACAACAAAACAATCCAATCAGGTATTCATTTCTTAGGAAAACTTTCAACTTAGAACAAAAATTTAACTCAAAAGGTCAGAAGAGTCCAGCCTCCTCTTAGCTCCCAAATGCCCTCAACCATATTTCCTCTAAGCGACCATTGGCCTGTCCTCGTGGCCTCCGAGTTCAGGCCACTCTCTCCTCTTTGAGTCACTCTCATCTGTTTTGTAACAGCGCTGGTGAAAACAAGTGCTTCTGCATCATACCATCTGTCTCCCTGTAGCTTCTAATCATTGGTACTAAATACTATATTTGTGAACCATAAAATTCCCTCCTTTGGGACAAGCCCTGAAATATGTGAAGAAGCTTTGAGTCCCCCTTTTTTCTCATGCAACTATTTTCAATTGTTCCCTTGCAACTATTGGCAAATGGCATCATTTCTAGTTCCTTCCTAAAACAGAATAAAGTCACTCTGTTCTGAACCACTTCGGCTTCTCCATGTCTCTTTAAAAGAATAAGGCCGATACCATTTTTGTGCAGAACTTATGTCTTAAGGAAATAATCAGGAATATGAGCAAACGTTTATCTATAATAATGTTCATCACAACATTACTTATAATATTTTTAAAATAATAGTACGGCATAGTACTGTAAAGTATAGCATGGCATAGCATAATTTGATATAGTATGGTATAGTGTTCCTATATTGTAACATTTCAAAGTTTGTTGAAGAAGTAAATGAATGGCTTTTAAATATGTGCATATGTTGTCAAGTGGTAACGAAGAAGATTACAAAACAGAATGCAAAATAAGATCATTTGTGTGCATGTGTCCATGGGTGGCCTTAAACCTGGAAGAATATGTAACAAAATGTTAACGGTGGTTCTCTCCTATCAGTGGGACGACAGATGATTTTTATTTGATGTATCTTTCTGTACCTTCCAGATTTTCTGCAATAAAAACATATTGCTTTGCTGTAAGAAGAAATGAAGTCGTGAAGCATATGACAACATGGATGAACCTGGAGGGCATTATGTTGAGTGAAGCAAGCCAGACACAAAAGGACAAACACTGTATGAATGTGTTACTGTGAACCAAATATATTGTGTAACATATTGTTTGATTAAAAAAAAAATTTATATGTATCCATTAGATTTAATTGAGAAATGTATATATTTTTTAAAAAAGAGAAAAGAAAGAAATACAACTGAATTTGTATATTGGTCTAGTACCCTGCAAACTTTCTAAACTCACTTGTTAGTTCTGCTAGCTTTTTTGTGGATTCTATCAAATTTGCAACATAGTTGATTATGCTGTCTGTGAATAAAGACAGTTTTACTTCTTCCTTTTCATTCTATATACCTTTTAAATTAATTTGTTTATTAATTAATTTTTGTTCTTATTGTACTGGCTAGAACCTTTGGTACAATGTTGAATAGAAGTGGTGAGAGTAGAAAAAAATATATATATATATATTGCTTTGTAGCAAAAGCAAATAATAAATGTTATTTTTTAAAACTGTGTTGTTAAAAACTGAAAGCAATCCCCAGGTGAGGCCTGACGAGCCCACAGAAGTAGGACTACCCACTCTCTCACTCTAACCACTTCCCTAGCACTGCACAACCCACTGGTGTCTTTGCAGCCATACTGCACAGTTGATTCACTATTCTTTGCAGCCCCTAAGACTTTGTCACAATTATTACTGCTAAGCCTCTTTCATCTTGTTCTTGAACACCAGTTGCTTGTTTTGTTTTGTTGCACATAAATTAAAGTTTTAATTCTTAAATTAAAATAAGCAACCCCTGTTACTGCCAGCTTGAGCCCCCACTGCCAGCCCTGCCAAGGCTCCATGTCGCCCAGCATGGCACCATCCAGCAGCAGCTCAGGCCAGGAGGGGCTCTGGAAAGTAGTAGACAGGCCAGGCCTCGATCTGGGCACAGTGACCACCAAGAAGGTCAGCAATCAGTGGACAGAGCAGAGTGCGTGAAACTGTAAGGGACAAAGCTGTCTACTTCCTGCAGAGTGGTGTGAAGAAATTAAGGTAACTCAGTGGACTCTCTCGTCATGATCAGGGCTTGCAAAACTGCATCATCACCCACAGGGGTGTTTCCATATGCCCAGAAGATGTACAGGCCACGAGGCTGCTCCAGTTTCTGCAAAGCTTATCCCCAATCTGCTTTCATACTGGGGCAGACCACATCACTGCCATGGACACGCCCGCTTCTCAGATACCAGGTAATATATACACGTATATTCCTGAGGGTAACTGATGTGCAGGGCCTACAGCCCTGGTATAGCACAGCAGAGGAACTCTCATTGCTTCCCCTGATGCAGGTGATGCCAAAAGTGTTACATAATGCACACAGATGGAATGCTAAATTTACTCTGATTCACAGAGACAGAGAGAAAGCCAGTGGAGCTGACAGAATGGCTTTGTTTAGTGATGTTTTAAAAATGTGTGACGTCCTCATGAATAACAAGGCTGACACATGCGGCCAAAATCCATGTTGCAGACAAGCTGCTCTCAGCTAGAACCACTAAAGGTTAAGCCATTCTTACTCATGGATTCTTCTCTGGCCAGCTATTTCCAGAATAAATAAGGCTAATCTGAGGCTGTCATCATAAAAAAAAAAAACACAATTCCGAAAGAGGACAAAATGAAATGCCAAGATTCAGGATGTTGATATTCTAATGATCTCGGCTGAAGCAATCCAGAAAATCACACAAAGGTGAATCTGTGTGTATCAGTCAGCCAAAGGGGTGCTAAAGCAAAATACCAGAAATCCGTTGGCTTTTTTAAAGGGTACTTATTTGGAGTAGGAGCTTACAGTTACCAGGCCATAAAGCATAAGTTACTTCCCTCACCAAAGTCTGTTGCCACGTGTTGGAGCAAAATAGCTGCCGACATCTGAGTGGGTTCAGGCTTCCTGGGTTCCTCTCTTCCTGGAACTTGCTTCTCTCTGGGCTCAGCTCCTCTGCTATCTCCACAAGGCCAGCTGTAGACTCTCAGGCGAACAGCTTGTTTCTCTTCCCAGGGCCTTCTCTTCTTCCTCACAGCCAAGCTCCTCTGTGTGCTCACTTCCCAGGGCTCCAGCTAAAAAACTCCAAACTCCCTTCTCTGGGGTGCAGTGTCTCTGTGAGTCCTCGCCCACCAAGGGGGCGGGGATGCAATGTCCTACTGACATAGCCAATTCAAAGCCTTAATCATTATTTAATCAAGTAAAAGTAAAATCTCTAAATCCAATAACACTCTAATATGCCCAGAGGAAAAGCCCAGTTTACAAACATAATCCAATATTACTTTTTGGAATTCATCAAACTGCTACGCTGTGTCTCACCTTCTTATCCATGCTCCACTGTAACTCCAAAATATTGTTTTGAATAATTATACTCTGGGATGTTTTTGTTTGTTTTCATTTTGTTATGTTTCTAATGTTCAGACGCAATGACACAAGACAATAAATACCAAAGCAGAAATTTATATAGCGCTTGGTGTTTATCCCTATCAAACTTCTTTTAAAGTTCGGCTCATCACTGCACCTTGGGAAGATCTCTTTGGTCTGAGTCTGTCGTTGGTGTACATATTAACCCTCTTAACTCCCCATTACTTTGATGAGTGTGTCCTCCATAACTTTATCCAAACCCCTGGTGAATGTATCAAACAGAATATGGGCCAGGATGGAACCATGAGACTTACCAGTAGATGTGTCATCAGAGTCACACCTTCTGGGTTCAGGTGTTCTGCCAGAAACTCATCAAGCTAGCGGTATTATGATTCGGCCCCTAAGTCTCCCTTTGTGTGCTATCATATGATATCAACAAAAGACATTACAGAAGACATTTGACATTTTCAGGAAAATTTAAAAAGTGACCTTTTTGTTTCACACATATGCCAATTAACTCAGAAGTCAAAAATATATTGAAACTGAGTTGAGCCCTACCTTGAGTATGAAGGGGCCTACAAAATCTTGGTTGCATTTCTCTCAAATAGGCAAATACTTCACCCAATGCACTCAGCTCCTGACCTGACACTTCAGCAGGGACCCACCATGTCTGTCCCACCCCAGAAGGAGGGATCAGACAAGAGGCACCAAGTCTTATTCCTCTCTCCTTACTCCGCAATGCCTAGCATTCAGCTTTGTACATGATGCTGTGGCAGCTACTCCCCACCCTTCTCAGGACAGGATGCTCTAGCATCCTGAAGCTCTTGCTACTGCCCGTCCCACTAAAAGTCCAGGGGTACCTGGAGCTTACTGTTTCCTGTGGCATTGCAGAGAGAACCGTAAACCAAAACGTGTGGCATGCTAAAGGCACGTGCAGAACACTGGTCTCCGCTTACAGATGATGAGGCAACTGGCTAACAATATCTCCAGGCGTAGGCAGGGAGATGTTGCAACTGATATTTAGTCATCAGGGTAGTTGTTTATATTAGCTGTTGATGACTTTGACTGAAGTACAATAATGCCACCAATTAATAATGACCCCATCCCTGAGCCACGCGGCTTGGACCCACCAATGGGTCTCCTCCAAACAAGAGACCACGGTCAGAAAAACCAGGGCTGTGGACCCAGGCACCAGTCAGCCAAGCTCATCCTCCTCCTTGCTTGCTCTTCCCTTCTGCAGTCTCCTCCTACTCTTCTGCATCTCTTATCATGCCTCTCGCACATTCTGCTTTTTTAACTCACAATTGAACTCAAATGTGCCCCCCATTAAGTGTTACCAATGCAAAATATATTTAGCCTTTTTAAGGTAGAGAACTTTGGTGTGTTTTTTTTTTTTAGAATAATTGTCCAGCCTACACACTCCACTGGACAAAGGATAAAGGAGATACTTTTTAGTGTCTTGGGGAATTTCCAATTTCCCCAAGGATTCTTCTAAACACACCAGGAGCAAAACCTTGAGTTTACACATCAAAACATAACTACTAACAAAACACAAAACAATAAAAGTTTGTAAAGTGAGTGAGTAACACTCATGGTACTTTATATACTCAGAATCCAGGGAACTGAGGGTCCTGAGGGGCGACGTCTAGGAGTGCTGTAACGTGAACAATTCTTAGAGGAAAGCAGTGAAATGGAGAGACTCCAAGAGACTGCTCCGCAGTAACTTGGGGAGTTAAATAAACAAAGTTCAAATAGGGATCATGCAAGCAGAAGACTGGCACAGACGTCAGGGAAGAACTTCAGTGCAGGGAAAGAAGAAGAAAAGGCAGAAACCATTGGCGAAGACGCAGCGGAAACGTCCCTCCCAGGCCGCCCAGCCGTGGACACGCGATCCTGGAGCGCCACCTGCTGTCCGCTCCTGGAAACGCTGCTCCAGTCGCCACTGCCCGGGACCCGCGGGTCAGGAGCCTCCACGCGCTGCCCACGTGGTTAGACATTCGTCTCCGCGGACACAGAAGGGGTGGGAACTGCTGTGTTGGAAATTAAGAAATTCAGACACTAAGCCACTGCGCTTCATAGTCAACCGACTCTTTTTAGACATAGGGAAACTGAATTCAAAAGATAGCGAGCGGGAAGCGGCTGTGGCTCAATCAGTAGGGCTCCCGTTTACCATATGGGAGGCCCCGGGTTCGGTTCCCGGCCCGGTTCCCGGGGCCTCCTGGTGAAGGCGGGGGCCCGCCCGCACGGCGTGGTTGGCTGACCCCGCGAGCACGGGCGGCGCGGGGGGGGGATAAATAAATCAATAAATAAATAAAAAATTTAAAAAAAAAAAAAAAAAAAAAAGATAGAGAGCAATTTGCTAGACAGGGGCGAGTTCTGCAGGACCAGAACCCAGGACGTGTTCCCGCTCTGCCCTGAGCGTTTCTCCTTCACTGTGCCACCTCTAACGCCTACACCCTAAAAAGTAACAACAGACACTACTAGTAAAAACAACAAAGGACGGACACCCTATGTCTCTAAAATAAATCTAAATTTCCTCTTTGAGCTCATCTTCAGCAGGCACTATCATAATCGTGTTATAAGTTAAAAAATTAAAAAAGTTACTGAAGGAGAGGTGTGAGTCAGAATTGCTGTTTGGTTACTAAATCTGTTTCTGGGAAGTTACCACAGTGCTTTCACCTTCAGCTTGGTAAAATAGAGCCAGCTAACACCTCTCTCTACAACACTCAATAAGATGAGAAGTTCCTGACAGCAAAGTTTCCAGTGGAAGCAGTCTGTGGGGTTTTTTGTGGGTTTTTGTGGGTTTTTTCCTTTTTGTTTGTTTTTTGTTTTTTTAGGAGGTACCGGGGATTGAACCAGGGACCTCGTACATGGAAGGCAGGTGCTCAACTGCTGAGCTACCACCGCTCCCTTGGACTGCTTTCTGTATGACAGCAAACAATATCTACCAAGTAGAGAGCCCCTTGCACATGCTGAACCCTGTACCAAACACCTGATGAGTATTCTCTCAAATCCTACAGGAGCCCTGCAATTATTGTACATGAATTCCATAATGAGGAAACAAAACTCAGAGTGTGTGTAATTTTCCCAGACTCAGAACTAAGGTGTGTATTTAAACTCAAGTCTGTCTCCCAAAACTCAAGTATTTTCTATTATACCCCACTGCCTTGCCACACTTGTTTGTGTCACAGTTGAAAGTGTGGGAAAATTGGTGTAAAAGAACCATTCCACCATGAATGTTCTATTACCTTTTTATTAGCAACTCATGCTTCTCAGAGTTGTGCTATTAATTCCACTTAATTTCTTACCTACAAATAATAGATATCAAACATCGTTTACATTCAACCTAACAGTTTTTATCATTTCATTACTATTTATTTTATACTCATTTTCAATAAAATATGTAATATTGCCCTCAAATACAGGTACCCTAACCTTCCAAAGAGGAAATAAGGTGTATCACCTAAAGTCACAAAGTCTATTAGTGACACAACCAGGCCAAAAATACATATTGACTGTGTACTTCTCTGCCTACTTTGCATATTATACCATGACTCTTATCCAGCTTTTCTGTATAGCCTCCTATTTTCTCCACGATGTGATTCCACCCTACCTATGTAACCCAACTGCCAAATGCAGTGTTAAATAACTTGAGTATTCATTTATTCGAGAGATATTTATGTAGTGCCTTAAGTATTTCAGGCACTCACCAGAGCAATGAGTTCTGGAAATGAGAGGAAATGAATCAGAAAGGGTCCCTGGCCTCAAGGAGTTTACCAACTAATGGACAGGGGCAGACCTATAAACAATGCCATCGATACTGTAATAAATCTGCACAGAGTAATGGTTAAGAAGTGGCTAATTCAACAGGAAGGTCATCCACGACAGGCCTCAAAGAGGTATGTGAACTCTGAGACCGATCTCAAGCACGCACCCTTTGCTTCAGAAAAGCTTCTTTTGGGGTCACCTCCCCATGCCATAATACCCCCCCTCTCCCTCCCATGCATTCACATCCTGCCCGTCCGAGTGCAACAAGTTGCCACCGTTAGACCCTACAGTCTTGTAAGATATTCCCTTGCAGTTCTGATCTCGAGTTTCATCGCCACACCAGATAAAGTGCACAGCATCCGTGAGTAACCACTGTAATGCTCAACAGACCACAGAATCCAATAAAGCCCAAACTGAAAATCCCAGCCGTCTCATGACAAGCCCCAAGGCACCCTGCAAGGTGGGCCCTGCTGACCACAGCACCTCAGTGCCCTGCATGTACCTCACAGGTAAGAATCAGCAGCCCTTGGAACTACTCCATATGGTTTTCTGAATAAAACAAGAGCAAACAGACACTCTCTCCTCCACAAGAGCTCAGCTGCAATAGCCACCAACTCCACCAAGGGAAACCTGGAAAGCAAAGCAATGTGTTAATGAAGCTATCCCTGCCAGCATCCACACCTCCATCAGCAGTCACAACCAAACCCTAGCATCTATCAAGTGAGAATGTTTTCCTAGGGTTCAATAAATCCCATTGTTGTCTGGATGCAAGTTGTTCACATGGACTAATGCCATGCTCGCATCTCCAGTTTTAATTTCCACTATTGCCCACATGCAAACTCACTGTGGAGACTTGAACAAAATACAAATAGAGCATGCCTGATTTTTAAAACTTTACAATAATAAAATTCACAAACGCTTTCCTACCCTTTCTCCAAGTTATTGGTCAACATCCCTTTTTTAAACATCTTATTCCAGATTTTAGCATTTATTCCCATGTTCGATAAGTAAGCTATTTCCCAGACTAGGATCTGAAACCTCAGTTGAACGCTACAAAACCACATGACTATGTCAGATATCTTGTAAAATAACAGCTTCTTAAAATTGTTAACTCATATATTGGTCAAAACCTTAGTGTTAAGCTCTCCTAATCAATATGTAACATTTTCTTTGGCTAAAAAAGATTAAAATTTGTATGCCGTAAGATTACCTTTTGCACAGACAATTTTAATTTTATCTTTATGGATGCAAGCCTTCTCTTGGCTTTTTCTGCTTGGCTATGTCATTGCTTTTATATTTTCCTTGTCATTGCTTGGCCACGCCTTCAGGGGAAGCCCTCTTCAAGGCTGAAAGACTTGTCACTTCAACACTGCCCCAGAGTCCTTGGAAAGAGCCTTTGCTTCCCTGCACCATGTTCCAGCAATGCCACCCTATGGGCGAGCCCCCTCTCTTTTGGTAAGAAATAATGTCAGGCTCCAGGCTGCATAGCTATAGCACGGTTGTTAGTGGGGAAAAGACGACGTTAGGGAGCTTGCCGGGTTATTTCAAAGACACAGAAGAGACTTTCAAAATCGTGCGTTCAGTCTAACCCTTCTTTTACTAGATCCTTTCTTGCCTTGTTCTAATAAAATCTAAATCTCAATTTTCCTTTTGTTTCTTTTTTATAATGCCATATTTGCCCTACGAATTGTCATCCAGTCTATGTGTTGACGAATATATTGTCCAACATTTAAATAATAATCTGTAATATTTTAGAGGGCCGATTCGTATTTTCAAGGCATCTGAATTCAATTCCCCTATTTTGATAAATTTATTAGCAAGGGATCCCATATAAAGTAGATTCAAGTTGGTTTGTTATCAGGTCAACTTTACCCAAGATTCTTATACCTTCCTTAAAAAAGATTGGCTTATGTTTACATTTCCCATGAAAAGATGCTATTATACGTGTGCAAAATTACTTAAACAGTTATATATTCATGTATAACATATATGCTTGTATATAGAAACACATAGTATAACCATCAAGTTGGCAGAATACATTCCATGCAGAAACTTGTCCATCCCTTCTTTACCCCTCACTTCAATCATAAAACAGTTAGCACATTAAATATGTATAAAATGTTTTTAAAAATTAAATATCTGCACTCAGAAATAATTTAGAAATCTCCGTTGAACCAGAAGTAGAACCAGAAGTCACCAGCACCTGTCCCAGGAGTCAATGGCAGGAAACAAGCCAGCCAAAGGGGTCCTGCACAAAGTTCTGAAATAGCTGGAAGAACTGCTGAGTGACATGAACTCCGATGTGACTCGACGCCCAGCTACCATTGCCCGAATTCCCCCAGCTGCTGCGAGGCTACAGATGTCAGCGTAGCACTCTCAGGCGCCTGGCAATGGGCACCCGAACCTACCCCAGCAGCAGCGAATAGCCAGAGTGCTGATGCCGCCTCCACCGCTGGGCAGTGACCTTCCTCACTTCCCCTTGTCCCAGAGACCCTCTCCTTCCTTGTGCCCCATGGTCCATGTTGTAAAGGAACAGCCCCCGTGCACTGGGGGAGGGGAGGGAGCGAGGGGCAGTGTGCCCTTCCTGCTGGAGAGACACGCAGCAGGGGCGCCGGCACCATCTGCAGGGAGCCGGTGGGCTGGCACTCTGGGCCCTGGCTTCGTCCCACTGTGAGGTCTGTTACACACAAACTGTTGTGGGTTCCCGCCAGGCTTGAAGAAAATGATCTGGAAAAAAAAAAAAAAAAAAAATATATATATATATATACACACACACACACACACAGCAGTATCTAGTTTCTGAGATTGGAAATAGGCAGTGGCTTTTGGTATTTCAATACACGGGATCCAAGATCATTCTGTGCAAAGGGGGCTGAGAGTAGGGCTTCTTTTCCCATGAAGATAGGCTAAAAATAGCTGGGACCACTACCACTGTCCATTGAAACAACCACTTACCAGGGCACTGGTAAAGCCAAGCAGCAGCTATGGACAGGATCTGAGACATCCTGTTGGACAAGAACCACAAGTTCCCGTGGAAGAGCCAATCCTGTATCCCCTGGGGGTTAGGAGAATGCAATGAATACTGTCAGCAGGACGAGAGTGTTGTGAAAAAAAACACCCACTACTATCCATACAAAATGTCAAATATACAGAAGAAGCCTCCTGAATCCTCCTTATTGCTCAAATGTGGCCTCTCTCTAAGCCAAACTCGGCATATAAATACACTACTTCCCCCCACCCCACCCCCACGGGATATGACTCCCAGGGGAGCCTCCCTGGCTCAGAGGGATTATTGCCCTGCACCAATTAGCAATGCATCTGGAAAAAAACCTTGACCAAAAGGGGCAAATGGTAATACAAATGAGTTTTTATGGCTAAGAATGTCAAAGTGAGTCAGGAGGTCATTTCAAAGGTCACACTTATGCACATCTCAGAATGATCTCATTGACTGCCACAGTAAACAGTGCCTCAAGCAGGGGGGCTCCTGAGGGCTCCAGAGACATCTAGACACCATAGGCAGGGCAGACAAGCTCAGGAATTCAGCACCCTGTCACTGGGCCTTATTTTGGAATATAAGCTCCCCAATGTAACAGAGTTAGACTCATTTATAATTTCCCTACACATGGCTCTTCTCTCCCTTTTATTTGAACTTATATTTAGCACTATACTATTAAATATGTGTCCCAGAGACTTAAAACTTCAGTCTGTTCATATCCCAGTTGAGCCCTCAGTCTCAGCAGAGTTGTAGCACCTACTCTCCAGTTCATTGGACTCACCCAGGACAACTAACAAAAGGATGATGGTGGACAACAGCCATCTCAAAAAACAGGGTATCTACAACTGAAAGCAAGACAGTTCCACCCAGCTGCCCCATGGGATCTAAGCCTTGCTCAATCAGAAACAGACTGGGCATCACCATCCCCAAAGCCTCAAGACTGAGGAATGAACAGACATACGGGGGAAATTCAACGATGGGCTAAAGTAGACTTATGATTATTCTAGCAATGGAAGAACTTGTAACATTGATATAAAGGCAGTGGCCACAGAGGTTCTGAGGGGAGGGAGAGGGGAGAATAGGAGTAACCTGGGATATATGAGGAATATTGGAATTATCCTGCATGACATTGCAATGACGGATACAGGCCATCATACATTTTGTCAAAACCTATAAAATTGTGCGGTACAAAGTGTAAACCATAATGTAAACTATTGACCATGGTTAGAACAATGCTTCAATATGTGTTCATCAACTGTAACAAATGTACCATACTAATGAAAGATGTTGTTAATGGGGGAGACTGGGGGAAGAGTAAGGGGTGGGGTATGTGGGAAACCCCCTATATTTTCAATGTAACGTTTATATAATCTAAAGCTTCTTTCAAAGTAAAATTAAATTAAATTAAAAATAAAATGTAAAAAATACCTAAAATAAACAAACACATAGAGATAGTGAATGGATTACAGGTTACCAAGGGCTTGGGGAGTTATCGCTTCATGGGTCTAGAATTTCTTTTTGGGGTGAAGAAAAAGTTTTGGTACTGGACGGCAGCACAATATCGTGAATGTAATTAATATTATCGAATTGTACACATGTAGCGGTTAAAATGGGAAATTTTGCCTTGTGTATATGTTCACAATAAAATATTTTTTAAATACACAGAAGAAAATGAAGACCATGAAATATGGGTAAAAACCCAACAAGTGGGAATTCACTCTTATGAAGATGAAAACAAGAAATCAGCATAAGACCTAAAAACCAAGTTTATGTATGACCCCAAAGAGGTGGGAAGATGGCAGAGAGGAAGCTCCAGGAATCAGTGCCTCCACCGGAACAACTATTAAACAGGCAGGAATTATTTGAATCAACTATTCAAAACTCTAGAGTTCAACAGAACACTGTACAGCACCCAGAGAAGAGAGAGAGGAAGAGGCTGGTAAATTAGGTAAACACCAATAAATTGCTCTCTCAGTGTGGTGGCTACTGGCTCTGAGACCCCATTGTTGTTGCAGTCAGCAGTGGGATCTGGGCCCTGATATAGTTTCCTAGTGCCAAAAAGGGACATAACAATCCATTTCCTAAGATCTGGGAAGGGCATGGGCTGAATGCTAATCGCAGCCATTTATTATTGACTTGGATTGCTGGGGGAACAGCTCTGAGGTGGCCATTGTTCCAACCTGCCCTGGGCAAAGGCAGCAGAGGAGATTTAAAAGTGATACAGGGAAGCAGATGTGGCTCAAGCACTTGGGCACACACCTACCACATGGGAGGTCCCAGGTTTGGTTTCCGGTGCCTCCTAAAGAAAACAAGGAAGACAGCAGGCTGGCACGATGGGCTGGCATGGCCAGCCAATGCAAGGAGGTGACACAATGAGGAAACACAATGGGAGACACAAGAAGCAGGGAGCAGTGGTGGCTCAAGCAATTGGGTGCCTCCCTCCTACATGGAAGGTCCCAGTTTGGTTCCTGGTGCCTCCTTAAAAAAAAGAAGACAAACAGACACAGAGAGCAGACAGTGAGTGCAAACAATGAGGGAGGGTAGAAATAAATAAATAAAATAAATCTTAAAAAAAAAAAAAAAAAAAAGATACACATCCTCAGAGCTGTGGAGGAGAGTTGACATGCTGCATTTGCTGGGCAGGTCAAGAAAGCTTTCAGAAGCCATGGAATAAGCTCCTGTGGCCCTTTCTGACCCCTCTCTCATTCCCTCCCCAGGGAAGTTTGGAGCCAGCCAGTTGGAATAAGCCCCTGGTCTTATTCTAGCTGGAAAATACTTACTTGGGAAACTCCTCCCTGGTGTGCCACCCTCCCAGAATTTGCCCTCCAGGTTAAAGCAAATTGAGACAACCAAAGCACTTAAGAAACTATAGAGGTGGGAGCCTGAAGCAAAGGCTTACCTGCTTTAAGTTTAACAGTGGAAAACCTGGGCAAGGAAGAAGAGCTGCCTCCTGGGAAGTAGAGAGGACATTCAAACTCCTATAAACAGAAGAACTCCTAAGGCCACTAGAACACACAAATCCACAATAAGACACACACCCATAAAAAACAGAAAGGACCCTGCACTCTTCACTCACCTTGGACAGGCCATACAGATAGGAGGGCCAATACTCAAAAATTTTATGTCCTATCACCAGCGGGTTACAAACTCAAAACATACAACAAAAGAAATAAATCTCAGAGTTAACATTTTAAAATATTAAAATGTAGTGTGCAACAAAAGATTACAAGACAAAAAAAGAAACAGAAATCACGGCCCATCCAAAGGAAGAGTCATAGTCAGTGAAGAACAGACTGTGGACATAACAGAGACTTTTTAAAAAATGATTTTCAATTATGCTCAAGGAGATAAAGGAAAGTACATAGAAAGAATTAAGAGATACCAGGGGGAAAATGTGAATGAACACTATAGGAATCTAAAAGAGATAGAAATTTTAAAAAGAACCAGGAAGAACTACTGGAATGGAAGACCATAATAACTGTAATGAAAAATTCTCAGGAGGAATTTCAACAGCAGATTGGTGCTGGTAGAAGAAAGAATTAGTACATTCAAAGACAAAATAATTGAAATGAGTCAGGCTGAGGAACTTAAAGAAAAAAGAATTATAAAAAGGGAAAATAGCCTAAGAGACCTATGGGACTCCATCAAACAGATCAATATGCACATTATGGGGTCCCAGAAGGAGACTAATGAGAGAATAGGGAAGAAGGAATATTCAAATAATTTATGACAGAACACTTCACAAACTTAACAAAAGACATGAATATGCACATTCAAGAAGCCCAGAGAACACCAAACAGATAAAGGAGTACAGAAATACTCCCTGACACGTACTGATCAAACTGTCTGATGCAAAGTTCAAGAAGAGAGTTTCTGAAAGCTGCAGGAGAAAAGCAACTAGTTATGTACAAGGGAGTCCCAATTAGATTAAGTGCTGATTTCTATCACAAACCACATAGGCAAGAAGGGAGTTGAAATACTTAAAGAGCTGAAAGAAAACAATTGTCAACCAAGTATTTTACATCCAGTGAGATGTTCTTTGAAAAGTGAGGGAGAGATTAAGACATACAAAATGATCAAAAGCTGAGGGAGTTCATCACCACCAATTAATGTAATACACCACATTAATAGAATGAAAGAGAAAAGCTTCATGATCATCTCAACTGATGCAGAAAAGGCAGTTGACAAAATCCAGCACCCTTCTTGATAAAAACACTTAGAAAACTAGGAAAAGAAGGAAATTTCCTCAACATGATAAAGAGCATATATGAAAAACCCACAGCTAACATCATACTCGAAGAAAGACTGAATGTTTTCCCTCAAAGATTAATCAACACAAGTATGCCAACTGTCACCATTTGTACTCAACATTGCATTGGAAGTTCTTGCCAGAGCAATTAGGCAAGAAAATAAATAAAAGGCATCCCAAATTGGAAAGGAAGAAGTTGATATGATTCTATATACAGATAATCCTGAAAAATCAACAACAAAACTTCCAGAGCTAAAAATTGAATTCAGGGGGAAGATGGCAGACTAGTAAGACACAGGAATCTCTTCTCCAGAAAAATAGCTAGAGAACAGGCTGAAACAGCCAAAAAAGATCTTCTAGGGGATTAGGACAGTGGGTGGAGGCTGCACACCACCCAGAGGAGAGAGGGACAAAAGAGGGAAATCATGACGACAGAACCGTGAGTAGGAACCAGCAGCGGCTACTGCTGCCGGCACCCTCACCCACACTCTTCAGAATTCTCGGGCCTCTGGGCCTGCGACTACAGACAAAGGGGGCTCCAGGGATCTACCTCTCCCAGAAAGGAGAGAGAGAGGGACACAGCCTTAGACTGACTCAGGTTCTGACCTGCAAATTTGGGCTGCGGAGCCCCACGGACCCTTCCACATGGCAGTTTGCCCTGGGAGCCTAGGAAGGACTAGAGAAATCCGACCCTCGCAACCTCCCTCTCTTCTGGCCTGGACTAATTGTTGAGGACACCACGGGAGAGGGGAGAGAGAGCCTGGGGCTGACCCTGCTTTTGACTCACAGGTTTGGTCTGCCCTGTCCCGAGAGAAGTTCCAGGCCCAGCGGGGCTGCGCCATTGTTTGCCTTGTAGCCTGCAAGGGGCTAAAGATATACAAACCTCCCAATCTCCTCCTCTATTAACAGGGACTGTTTTTCGAGGATTCAGAAGGGAGTGGAAATATTTCCCAGCTGGAAAAAGGGAGGGGGCTACCAGAGAAGACTGGAGAACTGTCTCAGAAAGTTTGAATTACACGGCTCTTATCCCCAAGACAGGAAGCTTATCACATTGATCTGGTCTGTGTCACAACAAATATGCTCTGACCAGGCACTGAATTGAGAGCTGCCAACGAGCGCCACTCCTGGCAGACCAAGGAAGTGCACATAAGAAAATTAAGAAGAAGAGGATTTTCCTGGCCTCTATAACCTCCCTGCCCAAGGCCCTAGGAAACGACTCTACAACCAATTACTGGGTCCAATGCCCAGTTTTGAGCAACCAGCAGAACAATCCTAAAAATCAGTTTGAGCCAAAAATCAAAGAGCTGTGGTAACTCACAGCCTCCTGCCACTAAAACCCTAAAAAAGAGAAACAGATAGAGCATCTAAGTAAAATACAACCTAACCAGATGCCTAAGCACCAGCAAAAGATTACGAGCCATACTAAGAAAACAGAAGACATGGCACAAGAAAAGGAATAAAGCAAAGTCCCAGAAGAGATGCAGAATTTGAGAGAAATAATCAGTGAGATGAGCACAAATTTCCAAAATCAAATTAATGAGATGAAAGACAATATAGTTAAAGAGTAAAATGACATCAAGAAGACATTGAGTGAACGCAAAGAAAAATTTGAAATCTGAACAGAAAAAAAACGGAGTTCATGGGAATGAAAAACACAATAGGTGAATTCAAAAACACATTTGAGGTATACAACAGCAGACTCGAAATGATAGAAGAAAGAATAAGTGATACCGAAGACAGAGCAGCTAACATTGAAGAGAGAAAAGAATGGGAAAAAATGAGCAGGGGCTCAGAGTTGAATGACAACACAAAACGAAACAACATACGTGTCATGGGAGTTCCAGAAGGGGAAGAGAAAGGAAAGGGGGCAGAAAGAGTATTTGAGGAAATAATAGCTGAAAATTTCCCAACTCTCACGAAAGAAATGAACTTACATGTCCAAGATGCACACTGTATCCCAATGAGAATAAATCCAAATAGACCTACGCCAAGACACATATTATTCAGAATGTCAAATGTAAAAGATAAAGAGAAAATTCTCAGAGCAGCAAGAGAGAAGCAAACGATCACGTACAAAGGACGTCCAGTAAGACTTAGTGCAGATTTCTCTTCAGAATCCATGGAGGCGAGAAGACAGTGGTAGGATACAATTAGGAAACTGAAAGCGAAAAACTGCCAGCCGAGAATTCTTTACCCAGCAAAACTGTCCTTCAAATATGAAGGTGTATATAAAGTATTCATAAACAAACAGAAACTAAGAGAGTTTGCAAAAAAGAATCCACCTTTGCAGGAAATATTAAAGGAAGCCTTAGAACCTGAAAGAAAAAGACAGGAGAGAGAGGTTTGGAGGAGAGTATAGAAGAAAGAAAAGCAGAAAAGATAACCAAAAGAATAAAAAGAGAGACAAAAACAAGATGACATATGAAAACCAAAGAATAAAATGGACTAAATAAATAGTGCATTTTCAGTAATATCATTGAAGGTGAATGGATTAAATTCCCCAATCAAAAGATACAGACTGACAGAATGGATAAAAATCATGAGCCATCCATTGCTGCTTACAGGAAACTCACCCCAGACCCAGGGATAGAAACCGGGTGAAAGTAAAAGGTTGGAAAAAGATACTCCACACGAATAGTAAACAGAAAAGAGCAGGGGTAGCTACACTAACACCAGACAAAACAGACTTTAAATGCAAAAAAAGTGATAAGAGATACGGAAGGCCATTATATATTAATAAAAGGGACGATCTTCCAGGAAGATCATAAATATCTACGCACCTAACCAGGGTGCCCCAAAATATATGAGACAAACTCTGGCAAAACTGAAGGGAAAAATAGACATTTCTACAAAAATCGTCGGAGACTTCAACACCCCTCTCACATCATTAGATAGAACAACTAGAGAGAAGATCAACAAGGAAACAGAAAAATTGAACAATATGATAAACAAGGTAGACCTAACAGACATATACAGAACACTGCATCCAAACTCAGCAGGTTATACATTCTTCTCAAGTGCCCATGGATCTTTCTCCAGGATAGACCACATGTTAGGTCACAATGCAGCTCTCAATAAATATAAAAAGATTGAAATTATACAAAGCACCTTCTCAGATCAAAATGGGATGAAACTAGAAATCAGTAACAGACAGGAAAAAAGTAAATTTGCAAATGTGGGGAGATTGAACAACACACTCCTAAATATTCAGTGGGTCAAAGAAGAAATTGCAAATGAAACCAGTAAATATATTGAGAAAAATGAAAATGAGAACACAATGTATCAAAACTTATGGGATACAGCAAAGGCAGTGTTGAGAGGGAAATTTATAGCCCTAAATGCCTATATTAAAAAACAAGAAAGAGCTAAACTCAAAGATTTAACTGAACAACTAGAGAAACTAGAAAAAGAACAGCAAACCAATCCCAAAGCAAAAAGAAGGAAAGAAATAATAAAGATTAGAGCAGAAATAAATGAAAATGAGAATAGAAAAACAATAGAGAAAATCAACAAAACCAAAAACTGGTTCTTTGAGAAGATCAATAAAATAGACAAACCCCTCACTAGACTAACAAAGAAAAAATGAGAGAAGATGCAAATAAATATAATCAGAAATGAAAGGGGCGAAGTTACAAATGACCTCACAGAAATAAAAAGAATAATAAGAGGATATTATGAGAAACTATATGCCAACAAACTAGACAACCTGGATGAAATGGGCAAATTTCTAGAAACGCACAAACAACCTACACTGACACAACAAGAAATACAAGAACTTAACAAGCCAATCACAATTAAGGAGATTGAATCCATCATCAAAAATCTCCCAGCAAAGAAAAGTCCAGGACCAGATGGTTTCACAGGTGAATTCTACCAAGAATTTCAAAAAGAATTAACCCCAATCCTGTTTAAACTCTTCCAAAAAATTGAAGAGGAGGGAAAATTACCCAACACATTTTATGAAGCCAGCATCACCCTAATACCAAAGCCAGATAAAGATCCCACAAGAAAAGAAAATTACAGACCAATCTCTCTAATGAACATAGATGCAAAAATTCTCAACAAAATACTTGCAAATCTAATCCAACAGCATATCAAAAGACTTATACATTACGACCAAGTGGGATTTATTCCTGGTATGCAAGGCTGGCTCAACATAAGAAAATCGATCAATGTAATACACCACATCAACAAATTGAAGGAAAAAACTGCATGATCATCTCAATAGATGCAGAAAAGGCATTCGACAAAATCCAACATCCTTTTTTGATAAAAATACTTCAAAAGATAGGAATAAAAGGAAAATTCCTCAATATGATAAAAGGCATATATGAAAAACCCACAGCCAACATCATACTCAATGGGGAAAGGTTGAAAGCTTTCCCCCTCAGATCAGGAACAAGACAAGGATGCCCACTGTCACCACTGTTATTCAATGTTGTAGTAGAAGTTCTAGCTAGGGCAATTAGACAAGACAAAAAAATTAAAGGCATCCAAATAGGAAAAGAGGAAGTAAAACTCTCACTGTTTGCGGATGACATGATCCTGTATTTAGAAAATTCTGAAGTATCCACAACAAAGCTACTTAACTAATAAATGAGTTCAGCAAAGTGGCAGGATACAAGATCAACATGCAAAAATCAGTAATGTTTTTGTACACAACAACTGTACTGAACAACCTGAGGAGGAAATAAGGGGGAAATTTTCATTTTCAATAGCAACAAAAAGACTCAAATATCTAGGAGTTAATTTAACCAAAGAAGTACAGGACCTATATGCAGAAAACTACAAAACAGTGCCAAAAGAAATTTTAAAAGACCTAAACAAATGGAAAGACATTTCATGTTCATGGATTGGAAGAATAAATATTGTGAAGATGTCAATCTTGCCCAAACTGATGTAGAGATTCAATGCAATACCAATCAAAATCCCAACAGCTTACTTTACAGAATTAGAGAAGGCTATTACCAAATTCATCTGGAAGGGTAAGTGCACCCAAATAGCCAAAAGTATTCTAAAAAAGAAGAGCAATGTGGGAGGAATTTCACTGCCTGACCTTGAAACATATTACAAAGCTACAATGGTCAAAACAGCATGGTACTGGCACAAAGATAGACATATCGATCAGTGGAATAGAATTGAGAATCCAGAAATATACCCTCACCTATACAGTCACTGGTTTTTGACAAACCTACCAAGACCACGCTGATAGGAAAAAAACAATCTCTTCAACAAATGGTGTTGGGAGAACTGGATATCTATAACCAAAAGAATGAAAGAGGACCCCTATCTCACCCCCTATACAAGAATCAACTCAAAATGGATCAAAGATCTAAATATAAAAGCCAGGACCATAAAACTACTAGAAGAAAATGTAGGGAAACATCTTCAAGACCTTGTAGTAAGTGGTGGTTTCTTGGTCTTTATACCCAAAGCACGTGCAACAAAAGAAAAAGTAGATAAATAGGACTTCCTCAAAATTAAACACTTTTGCACCTCACAGGACTTTGTCAGAAGGGTGAAAAGGCAGCCAACTCAATGGGAAAAAATATTTGGAAATCACATATCTGATAAGGATTTAATATCCAGGATATATAAAGAGATGTTACAACTCAACAATAAAAGGACAAATGACCCAATTAAAAAATGGGCAAAAGACTTGAATAGACATTTCTCCGAAGAAGAAATACAAATGGCAAAAAAACACATGAAGAAATGCTCAACATCACTCATGATTAGGGAAATGCAAATCAAAACTACAATGAGATATCACTTTACACCTATCAGAATGGCCACTATTAAAAAGACAGAGAACTACAAGTGTTGGAGAGGATGTGGAGAGATAGGAACACTTCTTCACTGTTGGTGGGAATGCAGAATAGTACAACCACTATGGAGGACTGTTCGGCAGTTCCTAAAGAAGTTGAATATAGACTTGCCATGTGATCCTGCAATACCACTGCTAGGTATATACCCAGAAGAACTGAGAGCAGTGACACGAACAGACATCTGCACACCGATGTTCATAGCAACATTATTCACCATTGCCAAAAGTTGGAAACAACCCAGGTGTCCATCGACAGATGAATGGATAAACAATCTGTGGTCTATTCACACGATGGAATATTATACAGCTGTAAGAAGAAATGAAGTCATAAAGCATATGGCAACATGGATGAACCTGGAGGACATCATGTTGAGTGAAGCAAGCCAGACACAAAAGGACAAATGCTGTATGAATGCGTTACTATGAACCAAATATATTGTGTAACATATTGTTTGATTCAAAAAAAAAAAAATTATATGTATGCATTACATTTGAGAAGTGTATATATTTATTCATCTGTGTTTACTTTTTAGTTTTTAGTTGTTAATATTTTCAATTATTAAATGTACAAAATAAAGTTTAAAAAAATGTTAAAAAATAAATAAATAAATAAATAAATAAATAAATAAATAAGAATAAAATAAAATTAAAAAATTGAATTCAGCAAAGTGACATGATAAAAGACCAACACTCAAAAATCAGTATTGTTACTATACCCTGATTAAATGAATAACTATAAAAAGAGCTCAAGGAAAAAAAAATCATTTACAATAGGAACTAAAATAATTAAATATCTAGGAATAAATCTAACCAAAGGAATTCAAGAACTTGTACACAGAAATATATAGAACTCTGCTAAAAGAAATCAAAGAAGACCTAAATAAATGGAAGTACATTCCATGTTCATGGATTGGGAGACTAAATACTGTTAAGATATCAATCCTACCCAAAGATATTTACAGATTCAATGCAATCCCAATCAATAATCCAACAATCTTTTTTGCATAAATGGAAAAGTCAATCATGAAATTTATATGGTAGGGTAAGGGGCCCAAAATTGCTAAAGACATCTTGAAAAAGAAGAATAAAGTTGGAGGACTCACACTTCCTAATCTTAAAACTTATTGTAAAGACACACTAATCAAAAAAAGCATAGTAGTGGCACCAAGACAGACATATAGATGATGGAATCTAGTGAGAGCTCAGAAATCAACCCTCGCATTTATGGACAACTGATATTTTTTAGGAGGTTCTGGGGATCGAACCCAGGACCTCATATATGGGAAGCAGGTGCTCAACCACTGAGTTACATCCACTCCCCAGCCAACTGATTTTTGACAAGAGGGCAAAGACCACTCAGCTAGAAAAGAATAGTCTCTTCAACAAATGGTACTGGGAAAACTGGATCTCCATTTGCAAAAACAAAGAAGGAGGACACCTAACTCACACCTCATATAAAAATCATGTCAAAATGGATCAAAGATCTAAACAGAACTATCAAACTCCTAGAAGAAACTGTAGGGAAGCATCTTCCAGATCTTGTATTAGGCAATGGTTTCTTAAATTTTACACCCAAAGAATAGCAACAAAAGAGAATGGACAAATGGATCATCATCAAAATTAAAAACCTTTGTGCCTCAAAGGACTTTATCATCAAAGTAAAACAGCAACCTACACAAAGGGTGAAAATATTTGGAAGTCACATATCCAATAATGGTTTAATATCCAGATTATATAAAGAAATCCTTCAAATTAACAACAAAAAGAGAAACAATCCAACTAAAAATGGGCAAAAGACTTGAATAAATATTACTACAAAGAAGATATACGAATGACCAAAAAGAGCACATGAAAAGATGCTCAACATGATTAGTTGTTAGGGAAATGCAAATCAAATCCACAATGAAACACCATTTCATACCTATTAGATGGCTTTATTTTTGAAAATGGGAAATTACAAATGTTGTAGAGGATGTGGGGAAATAGGAACACTCATTCATTTGCTAGTGGCTGTAATGTGATACAACCACTACAGAATACAGTTTGGCTGTTCCTCAGAAAGTTAGCTATGTAATTACTATATGATCCAGTAACTTTATTCAAAATTGCCAGGAGATAGAAACAACCCAGTGTCAATCAACTTATAAATGGGTAAACAAAATGTGGTATATACACATATAGGAATATTATTCAACCCTAAAATGGAATGCAGTTTGGATACATGCAACCACATGGATGAACCTCGAAGACATCATGAATGAAATAAGCCAGACACAAAGGACACATATTGTATGACCTCACTGATACTAAATAAGTAGAATAAGTAAAATCATAGAGTCAAAATCTCTAAGGCATATGAGTATGTTCAAGTGTTCATGGGACATTGCCATGGGGGATGGAGATCCACACAATAAACAAAAGAATATCAAATTCCCATCCTGGGGAGTTCTGCTACATTCACTATGGAACAGCAAGAATCCCCCAAATACAGGGGCAGTGCCTAGTGAAGGACAGATCATTGCACCAACACTTGATATTGATGGTTGTACTTATGAACCTTTTCTTTTGAAATTGAAACAGCCTAGTACTATGTGTTGCCTAAGAGTTACCTCCTGAGGGTGTCCTTGTTGCTCAAATGTGGCCTCTCCCTAAGTCAAACTCACCATATAAACGCACTACTTTCCCCCTAGCATGGGACATGACTCCCAGGGTTGAGCCTCCTTGGCACTGAGGGATTATTACCAAGCGCCAGCTAGCAATGCATCTGGAAAAGACCTTGACCAAAAAGGGGAAATGGTAAATACAAATGAGTTCTTACGGCTAAGAGATTTCAAAGTGAGTTGGGAAGTCATTCCAGAGGTTACACTTATGTGTGTCTCATTAGGATCTCGTTGCTGCCACAGTAAATATTGCCTCAAATAGCAGGGCTCCTGGGGGCTCTGGAGACATCCAGACACTATAGGCAGGGGAGACAGCTTAAGAGTTTTGTACCCTGCCAGGGGGTATTACCTTGGAATTTATGTTTCCCAATGTGACAAAGTTGGACTCATTTGTGGTTTCCCTACACATGGCTCTTTCTGCCCCTTCTAAAAGTACTATAGTACTTTCATAGTACTATAGTACTATTGTTAGTACTATACTTGATAGGTGTATGTCCAAGAGACTTAAATCTTTGGTCCATCCATGTGCCAGTTGGGCCTTGAGTTTAAGCAGGATTGCAACACCTACTCTCCAGTTCATTGGACTCACCCAGGACAACTAACAAGGAGATGATAATGGATAACACCCATCCCAAGGAACAGAGAGTCTGTAACTTCAAGCAAGAGAGTTCCACCCATCTGCCCTATGGGATCTAAGCCTCCTCTCAATTAGAGGCAGAGTGGTCATAACCATCCCCAAATCCTCAAGATTGGGGAATGAATAATGGACTAAAGTAGACTTACTGTTATTCTACTATAGACTTGTTATATATATATAGTAGACTTGTTATTCTAGCAATGAAAGTACTTTTATCCTTGATGTGGAGACAGTGGCCACCAGAGGTTCTGAGGGGAGGGAGAGGGAAAACAGGTGTAATACAGGGGCATTTTCAGGACATTGGAATTGTCCTGCATGACATTGCAATGACAGATACAGGCCATTATGTATTTTGTCATAACTTACAAAATTGCACAGGACAGAGTGTAAACTATAATGTAAACTACAATCCACGCTTAGTGGCAATGCTCCAATATGTGTCCATCAGTTGTAACAAATGTACCACACTAGCGAAGGATGTTGTTAATGTGGGAAAGTGTGGGAGGAGGAGGGAGTGGGGCATATGGGAATCTCCTATATTTTTTATGTGACATTTATGTAATCTAAATTGCACACATATTTTTTTAAAAAATCTAGAATGTATGTTATCGGCAGATGAGGTGGGGATAGAGAATAGGGAGTTAAGGCTTAAAATGCACAGAGTGGCGTCCGTCTCCCGTATGGAGGGACCCGGGTTTGATCCCCAGGACCTCCCGGTAAAAATAAATAAATAAATAAATAAAATAAAATAAAATGCACAGAGTATCTATATGGGATGAGGAGAAGTTTGGGTACTGGGTGGTGGCAATGGTAGCACGACACTGTGAACATAACTAACAGCACGGTGTTATATATTTGAATGTGGTTAAAAGGGGAAATTTTAACTTGTATGTGTTATTAGAATATAATTTTTTTTTAAATCCATGCAACTGCACAACACAAACAGTGAACCCTTAGTTAAACCATGGACTATAGTTAATAGTACAATTATAAAAATATGCTTCCATCAATTTTAACAAATGTACCTCACCAATGCAAGGTATTAAGTATGGGATATGGGAATCCTGTATTTTATGCATAATTGCTCTGTAAACCCACAACTTCTTTAATTTAAAAAATCCCAAAGATATGATAGAAAAAAATAATATCCACTTTTTCATTCAAATAAAGTAGGTGAATACGTAAAAGAATGGTGAATAGGGGAAAGAACCAACCAGAATCCTGGAAATAAAAAAATAGTCATTGAAATTTAAAACACTGAAAAATGGAGTAAACAATTAAAAGTGATTGAATAAAAATTAGTACTTAAAAATAAAGTTAAGGAAACCACCAGGGCATAGCACAGTAAGAAAAAAAAAAAAAAAAAAATATATATATATATATATATATATATGAAAGAGAAGTCTAAATAAAAGGATAGATTAAGAAGCTTCAAAATACATATAATGTAAACAATTTGTCCTAGACACAGTGTTCGGAATACAAGAATGCCACTATACCAGATGGACAACACTAGCTCTTTAACAGCTGAGCAAATAGCATTCTAGATAGCTAGGATGGTATCCCACAGAGGCATTTCGTCTCTTTCCAAAGACCATACCCATGGATTCATCAAGCAAGGGTTAGGATTCTGGCCAGTTCTCTGAAATAATAGTACTTATATTTTATTTTGGAGTCCTGCTGTTGCCTATTCATTTCATGACAGCTTATTGCTGCCATCTCTCAGGCTATGCTGCAATTCTGTTATGATGGTCACTCTGTGGCCCTCAGCCAGTAGCTCTCCTGGCTCTCCTCCAACTCCAAATAGTGCCCAGATTAACTATGAGATCTCCAATACATGTACCTCATCTGGTAACTACTGGCCACAAGACAGGGCTGTCCTCCCAAACCCAAAGAGCTGTTCCTGGAGCAGGTGCCATTCAAGGCGAGCCATTTTTCAAGTTACTGTACGTCATTCCCAGATGAGGCATGGTCTAGCTCAAGAGCCCAGCTAGTCTGAACAGCAACTGGGTTTACTCTTATTAGCTAGTGGGAAAAGGGCCATCATGAACCTCAGAAGGGGTGTCTTGATATGCCCCCATCCATCAGGCCCTAAGAAACTAATGCTGACGGCAGGGTGTTTGATTCTGTCTGGCTGTACGGCCCCACTCTCACTCTCTTAGATTACTCATCAAAGCTGAAACTCCACCCAGCCATACCCCCCCAGCAATCCCATCCCATCTCCATTGTTACATCAGTGAAATACCGTGCTAGCTATGGCCTGCTGGAAGCAACTCTAACCGATATCCTTCTGAGCAAGGTTGGGGCGAAGTTTTAGAAAGTTGGCACATGCCTTAAAAAGCACAGAAAGTACTATGACACGATACATTATGCCAGAGTGGTTAAGCCCACGGGCTCTGAATCAGCCTAGGTTCGTACCTCAGTTCTGCTACGCATCTACGCGCTTTCTATGTCTCCGTTTCCTGGGCACTGAATGAGGCTAGTAATACCACCTACTTCGAAGCTGAGCCTCGGACCCTGACTTTTAACCAGCTGGATCACAATTTTTCCACACATACAAAACAAATTCTTCCTATCCTAAAAATGAAGCCTCCTATTCAAAGGAGAAAATGATTAGTTGCATGTTCACAGAAACATATTTTACAGTTGCGGTCTTCAAGAATAAGTCCTCTGCTTTCCACCACTTTGGTTTACAACCTATGCCTTGCAAAGTTACTTCTGTGATCCTTAACTTGCTTAAACTGCTACTGCCTTACACTGAGGGGCAAACATCAATTCACTGAACAGTATGCAGCTTCTATTAATTCCAGTATTCCCATGAAGTTGATTTATGATTTTACAATTTTTCTCACTTAACGCAGCCATATCACATCCTATCTGCATTTTACTAAGGGTGAAATCACCTGGCAACTCACCTCAAATTTTTATTCTTATCTTGTTTGTAGCATCATAGTGACACTTAGACCATTCCCCGCCCCCCACTTTTAAAAAATATATTCCATGGTAATTATCTATTCATCACAAGTGGTGACAGACATGGAGAAACAAATGCCATTTTGCTGTTGAGAGCCAAGGGTGAATGATTTTCCACCAAGTTCTACAAGCCTATCACCTTCATTCTCTATTTTTCCAGAACTCACTGTGTCAGTACTTCTCTGCTCAGGTAGTTGTGTTTTAGGCAAGTCCCACTTCAGGCTCCATTTTTGTTTTGACCCAGCATTGATTCCTTCACTGAAAATAGCATCTTTTTGTGGAATGTCTTCTTCCCCTTTGTGTACAGTGCATGTAGAACTGTAAATCATGGCTTGTGATTGAAGTTATGCCCATGAAACTCAATCCTGTGGCAAGAACAAAAACAGCTGGAATTTCTTTATTCTATTGGTAACTCCTGGACAAAGCCATTGAATCGTTTTGTTCCTGATGCTCGTTCCTGGTTGTTGTTGTTTCTCATACTTATTCTTCAGCATTTTCCATATCCTTCTAACAATTCCTTTCTTTGCTTTTAGCAAATATTGATTTCTGTTTCCTACAACAAAAGAATCCTAACTGATACAATTTGTATCTGCTTGTGGCCCATAGTTGAAAATGAAAATCCCCCCTGATCATGTGGGTTTGCTTTTCCTCTCATGGATTTACCAAAACAAAAGTAACAAGCCCAGTTATGCTGCGCTTAAGAGATTTACTGTTTTTCATTAAAAAGGTATTTCACATGACAGGGTTATGATAGGAATCCACAAATGCCCTGGTTACTTTCCTTTAACCTTTCCAGACCCATTCTCCCGCTTGCTTCTCCACTCTGCCTTAGGTCATGGAGGCTCATCTCTTTGGATTCATGAACTGGCCACCTTGCCCAGTGACTTCCAGTCCTGAGCAGTCAATGGAGAGCCTCAGAAAAGAGAACAAGTGAAAGAGGAGAGTGAGGTGTTCAGCCCTCAGGCTCCCTCCCTGCAGGGTGGCCACAGGCCCCCTCCCTCCCTTCCTTCTGTAGAGCTAGGAGTCCTACAGCCCCCGCAGCCTGAACTACCCTTAACGGTTCCTCCACATGAGTCCCGTATTTATAAATACTGCTGATATTTGAGGGTTTGTCTACTCCTGCCAGAATCCTGCCTGATAGAGCAAAGACGGTGTTAAGAGAAAAACGGCGCTCACCTCACCGGGACGCAGAGACTGATGATTGCAGGCAGGACGTTTATTGGGAAGCTCTCCCAATGGAGGGGGTCTGAAGAGAGACCTCATCCCCGCCCCCCCCCCCCATGGAAAGTCGTGGATATGCATTTATACAGTACATCAAAAGGCAGGGAAAGCGGAGACAGCCTGGGGCCAAATGGCCAGAGGGGAGTGGGTTAGGAGGTCTTGGAATGTGGGAGGGAGTGATGGCCCTTATCTGCTCCACTTTGTTTATTCTTGGGAGGGGATGAGCTGCCCCTAGGCTATGGCTACCTCAGTTGGTCAGGTGGAGTCTGCCTTTCCTCAACCTATGCCACAGGGGCATTGATTCACCGTCCTATGACCTGTCAATCATTGCAAACCTGGTAAGGGGGAATCTCTAACGTTCCTAACTCTTTGATTATACATATACATGATGAAGGGCCTAAGTAATGGGAATACTGGGCAGAACGGAAGGGTGAGGGGATTCGGGCTACTTCCTGCTGTTATGGGGGGGGGGCTTCCCATCTGTTCTGTCCAGTGAGTTCTGCTTTCTGGTCTAAAGAGGTTGGTCTTGGCATTCATGGAGCAAGAAGATGCCGTTCACATGTTCCTGAGTTGATTGTAGAGCTCGGCACGTGGATCGGACAAGAAGCTCTAAGAGACAAGGACCAAAAAGCAGGAGCAGCCGTAATAGCAGTATTGGTTAAAATGAGTAAAAGGATTGATTTTAGGGGTGAGGAAAAGTAAGAGAGAAATGAGGATAAGCAATTGAATTCCACAGCTGTTGTCTCGGGCCCTCCGAATGATCTCTATGTTTTCTTTTGAAATTTTAAGATTTTCTTCATACAGTTTTTGTCCTTTTGTGTCTGGTTTGCTTCGCTCAACATAATGTCCTCCAGGTTCACCCATGTTGTCGTATGCTTTATGACTTCATTTCTTCTTACAGCTGCATAATATTCCGAATGTGTTACTATGAACCAAATATATTGTGTAACATATTGTTTGATTCAAAAAAAATTTTATATGTATCCATTACATTTAATTGAGAAATGTATATATTTATTCATCTGTGTTTACTTTTTAGTTTTTAATTGTTTATATTTTCAATTATTAAATGTACAAAAAAAAGTAAAAAAAAAAAAAAAAGATTTTCTTCCATCTGCCCAATTATGTTAATATAAAAACAACAAGTTTGCTGTTGGATTAGGGACAGGGATGGGGGTTGGGGATCATCTGCTTTAGGGCAGGGGAGACCTGCCTGGCTCTAACTGGGGTCACAGGGTGTTATTTTGCTGAATGGGGCTAATATTCCCAACTCTTTTTGATATGGCTGGGTGGAGAGGGAAAGCGGGAAGGTGGGCGTCGATCATCTGGCTGCTTTCTGCTGTGATGGGGCGTTGTGGGATTCAGCGACTGCTCCCCTTCCGGTGTTGAGCTATTGTGGCTTCTGGCTCGGCGGCTGGCACTGAATTTTTGCAGCAGGAGATCACGTGCATGATCATGGGTGAACCTCAGACGGCTGTTTGGATAAACCAAGTTATTGCACGAAAGATGTATGGGCCTGCTGATATAAGGAGAATGAGAGTTATAATTGTGGTAAGGGTAGGAATTAACCATGAAATTCAGGGAGGCCTGTGAGGTTATCGCCTCCAAGAGTCTGAGGAGAAGGAATGATATTATATACTCAACACTGAACATCAATGGTTGACAGTAAAATTACATAATTTGGTGGGCTTACACACATAGAGTTTTAGCGGGGATAGGAGACTTTAGATTATTAACTGTGGTTTCATGACAGTGTTTTTGAGTGATTTTTTACTTTTCATGGATTTAAGATTCCCAAGCAGACGGCTGCAGAGGCCTATGCTTAAAATGATTCTATTTTCTCCCAGTTTGGGTAGTTTGAGGCATAGGCAACAACAAATTATTATTATTTCCCTTTCTGGGCTGTGGGGCGGCTGCACTTTAACCTGTAAGCTCAGTGTCTCGGTCTTGCTGCTAGCATCTTAACTGCAGCTCTGGCCACAGCCCACAGAGCCGGATTACAAGAGTCCCCGCAGTGTCTGCTGCACTGAAAGCAGACCCTGCCCTTCTGAGAGCAGGAGGGACCGATGTCGCAGTCGTTGGCGTGAGCACGAAGGACACTCGTGGGTGATGTTCACAAGCTGCTGGCGTGTAGCAGGCAGTGGGAACTGCTGGGTCGGGCACCACGAGGTCTGGTTATCCACGACGTTTGCCTTTTTGGTGGAGCCACTCTGCGGCTTCTGGGTCTCAGTGGTGGGGCTCCGGGTCCTCACGAGGGCATCTGCCTCAGCAGTCCCCAGAGAGATGTTAGAGGAGGGGCACGGACGTGATAGACAGTCCCCTGTCGCTGCTGGCAGATGTGCCAGATGTTCTTCCAGGTCTCTCTTCCCCACAGAGGGCAGCCCACAGCAGGTCATTGTTCCTGCCTTGTGATTTGGCTTCTTCTAGCAATTGTGACTAAAGCCCAAGGGGTATTTGTTTAGAATGTTGCCTCTGCCCCCAACCCCACCCAAAGCCAATATTGGTCCTGGCTACATCCAATACACAGGGAGAGTTAAGGTTCACCACCCTCCTTCCTGCTTAAACTTGTGTTACTGCCCTTTTTACTCTTTTTTTCTTAAAAGCAGCCTGCTGGTGGGGTTTTCTCATTTCCATTTCCATGCACAAGCTTTTCTGATTAAAAAAAAAATGGCTTTAATATCTGAGCTAAATGAGGGATGAAGGGTTTTCAGTACCTCAACAATATTATAAACTCTATTAGAAAACATATCAATTACAGCAGAGGGTACAGTTTTTTATTTATTTAATTTAACAATAGCATTTAAGAATTTGATAGCCAGAACTTTGTAGCTTGTCCTAATTGTTTGCCCATCCTGGGCTCTTAAGATACCACTGTCTCTGATGCTTCTTTTAATTCTGAAAAAAAAGGATTACTGGTTAACATAATATCAACAGGGTTACAGCCAGAGGTTTCTTCCAGGCAGCCAGAATCTCGGCCACCAGGCCAGGACACATGGCTGGGCGTTGCACACAGCCTTGGGGAAGCATTGCAAAATCTACCTTTGGCCTTCTCACATGAAGCTGAGTGCAGGCTGGATTGATTTGCCAAAGAAGATACTAAAGAAAGCCTTAGCAAGTTTTAAAACACAGTGATAATGACATAACTGGATATTAATTTCTTGTAATAAACTATCGATATTTGGGACTGCTGCAAACATCAGTGGTGTTACTTTAATCCATGATAATCTACTGTTGGACCTTCAATGGGCACTCATTTCCTGCAGCCATAGAGCTGCTTCTTTAGCAGAGGTGGGGCAAACTAGATGAACAGGAGCTAAGGCATCCACCTCTCTATTTCTAGGCGGACAGGTTGTTTCTCTTACACATACCATTTAAAAAAATAATAATTAAAACCATGCTTAATAACACTATACTTTAATTTTTAGATGTTCAGGAATTTTATGCACTCCTTAAGCATTCATATCCACATTTTACTGATACAACTTTGATTAACAAAGGGTTAAAGAATTTCTTTGAATTTTATAACACTTTTAACCATTTCCATCCAACCTATAATATATATGCTACCACAATACCTTCTACAACTTGCCATATGCACTCAAATTTTGTCCTACATACTTCCATTCTGATTTTATGAAAACCAGCCATCTCCTCTTAGGACAAAACACACTTTCCTGAACAAACTTATCAAAGCACTCTAAAACTTTTTAAAGATTTAATATACACAATGCAAATTTACCTTACTAACATTCATACTTATTAATATGAGTGCTTATTTAATTTTTGGCCACTTGAATAGAGCCTTTTTAAGAATTTCCATTTATCAATTTCATATTACCATCCAGAGGTATTAAGATACACTGAACTCAAAAAGAGTTAAGACACACCAACAGAAACATAAAACTCATTAACTTGACTCATAATTCTTACTCCTTTGGCATGGCTATTTTTAGGCTTTTCATTATTTTATATCTTTGGTTTTACTGCTTTTAAGATTTAAACACTTTTACTAGTAACCAGCAACAGTTAGGAATATTTGAGCATTATAAATGCAGTTAAGCTTTAATTCAGCAGTTTAGATAGACAGGTATTTAACACATAAGGAGGGGCTGCAATTGCTTGCTTAGCTGGGTTATGGCTGGAGGCTGCCTTTCCTCAACCTATGCCACAGGGGCATTGATTCACTGTCCTATGATCTGTCAATCATTGCAAACCTCATAAGAGGGAAACTCTAAAACTCTTTTACTGGCTTAACTAAACTGGCATGTTTAACATAACATAGAGGAATCCAGCATCTCCCAACTTCACTTCTGTTGACTAGACAGACAAGGTGTCTGCTCTATTGACGCTTACATTCTAGAAGAGATGGGGAGAAGAGACAGGGAATAAGCAGGCAAACAAATGAATTTTTTAGAGACAGTGATAAGTAATTAGAAGGAAATAAAACACAATGACAGAGAATGCCTCTGCTGTGGAGGGAGGGGAGGAGAAAACAGCTGATCTGCTGTTTCGGGAAGCTTTTTGGGCAAGTGATCATTACAGGCAGAGGGCCTGGGTGAGGTGCTACTTTGTCATGTCTGAGCAATATTTACAAGCGAGTATGGCAGAGAATAGTGAGTTGTGGTGGTTAATTTAATTGCCAAGTTGACTATACTATGGTGTCTAGTTATTTAGCCAAATACTAGTCTCCATGTAGCTGTAGAGGTATTTTGTAGATAAGATTAACATCAATAATCAGCTGACTTTAAGTAAAGGATATTACCTTCAATAATGTGGGTGGGTCTCATCCAATCAGTTGAAGGCTTTAAGAATAAAAAAACTGGTGTTATCTGGAGAAGGTCTAACTCAAGCCTCTGAGGAAGTGCTGCATACGAAAGGGCCCCCGGGGCAAAAGGAAAAAGGGCCCCCAGGGGCAAAAAGAGAGAGAGCACAATAGAAAGACTGATAAGAACTGTTATATCCTCACTCAATCCAGTTTCAGGACAAATAAAGGCAAAACAGACTTTCCTGAAATGACCCACCTTTCTGGATTAGCCCCATCTGGCTCTCAGAGGCAGAATATCCTAATGGAGAAGAAAACAAATGCAGAAAACCCTCACAGAAAATAAAAGAGTTAAACTGAACTGGTATATAATAGGATGGGTCCCAGAACTGAAAAGTATAAGAAAAATGGGGCACTGAATAAGGGAAAGAATTTAAATAATTCACAGGAGCTGGGGGAAAAGTATGCACAAAAACAAACAGAACAGATCAAGATTCTGAGAGATGGAACAAAGGAAAGGAAGCTTTCTTCTTGAGGTGACACAACTGTACAAAAAGTTTAATCTAAAAAATGTGCCACATATCCATTTTTATATCATAAACGGGTTATTAAGATCTAGAATAAGTTTAATGAAGCATCAAAGAAGAGCTTTAACAAGAAGCCAAACCACAATAGAACCCTAGACAAAAGGGAGAAAATGACCTTCAGAGTCAACTCATGAAGAGAATCAGAGGCCTAGACATCAGCAAAAAACTTCAAGCTATACTAAGAAACAGAAAGATAAGGTTCAATTAAGGGAACAAATTAAAACTTCAGAGAAAACTCAGAAGTTGGAACAACTGATCAAAGATGCTCAAACAAATCTCCAAAATCAATTCAAAGAGATGAAGGAAAATATGCATAAAGAGATAAAGGGGGACTTCCGGGAAGATGGCAGACTAGTAAGACACTGGAATCTCTTCTCCAGAAAAATGCCTAGAGGACAGGCTGAAACAGCCCTGAAAAAGATCTTCTAGGGTTTAGGACAGCAGGTAAAGGCTGCACACCACCCAGAGGAAAGAGGTTCAGAAGAGGGACAACAGAACCGTGAGTTGGAACCAGTGAGTTGGAACCAGCAGCGGCTGCTGCTGCTGGCACCCTCCCCCACACTCTTTAGAACTCTCAGGCCTCTGGGCCTGCGACCACAGACAAAGGGGGCTCCAGGGATCTACCACTCCGGGAAAGGGGAGAGAGAGGGACATAGCCTTAAGCTGACTCAGGTTCTGACCTACAAATTTGGGCTGCGGAGCCCCACGGACCCTTCCAGGTCAGGTGGGACCACACCATGCTTTGCCCTAGGAGCCGACGATCGACTGGAGAAATCTGACCCTCGCAACCTCCCTCTCTTCTAGCCTGGACTAATTGTTGAGGACTCAGCAGGAGAGGGGAGAGAGAGCCTGGGGCTGACCCTGCTTTGGACTCCCAGGTTTGGTCTGCCCTGTCCAGAGAGCCCTTCCAGGCTGGGTGGGGCTGCGTCATTGTTTGCCTTGGAGCCTGCAAGGGGATAAGATACACAAACCTACCAATCTCCTCCTCTACTAACAGAGACTGATTGTTGAGGATTCAGAAGGGAGTGGAAATATTTCCTAGCTGGGAAAAGGGGGGCGCTACGAGAGAAGTCTGGAGAACTGTCTCAGAAAGTTTGAATCACAGGGCTCCTAGCCCCCAGACAGGAAGCTCCATCACATTGATCTGGTCTGTGTCACAACAAATACGCTCCGACCAGGCATTGAATTGAGAGCTGCCAACAAGCGCCATCTCCTGGCAGACCAAGGAAGTGCACATAAGAAAATTAATAAGTAGGAGAGACTTTTCCTGGCCTCTAAAGCCTCCCTGCCCAAGGCCCTAGGAAACGACTCTACAACCAATTACTGGGACCAGTGCCCAGTTTTGAGCAACCAGCAGAACAATCCTAACATTCAAGATTGAGCCAAAATTCAAAGAGCGGTGGTAACTCACAGCCTCCTGCCACTAAAACCCCATAAAAGAAAAAGAGATAGAGCATCTAAGTAAAATACAACCTAACCAGATGCCTAAGCACCAGCAAAAGATTACGAGCCATACCAAGAAAACAGAAGACATGGCCCAAGAAAAGGAATACAGCAAAGTCCCAGAAGAGATGCAGAATTTGAGAGAACTAATCAGTGAGATGAGCACAAATTTCCAAAATCAAATTAAGGAGATGAAAGAGATAATAGTTAAAGAGATAAATGACATCAATAAGACATTGAGCGAAAGCAAAGGGGAATTTGAAATCCTGAACATAAAAGTAATGGAATTCATGGGAATGAAAGACACAATAGGTGAAGTCAAAAATACATTTGAGGGGACGGATGTGGCTCAAATGGTTGGCCGTCCGTCTGCCATATGGAGGGACCTGGGTTCGATCCCCGGACCTCCCGGTAAAATTAAAAAAAAAAATCTATAAAAAAAAAAAAATTGAGTCATACAACAGCATACTCGAAATGACAGAAGAAAGAATAAGTGATACCGAAGACAGAGCAGCTAAAATTGACGAGAGAAAAAAGAATGGAAAAAATTGAGCAGGGGCTCAGAGAGTTGAATGACAACACAAAACGCAACAACATACGTGTCATGGGAGTTCCAGAAGGAGAAGAGAAAGGAAAAGGGGCAGAAAGAGTATTTGAGGAAATAATAGCTGAAAATTTCCCAACTCTCACGAAAGAAATGAACTTGCATGTCCAAGACGCACACCGTACCCCAATGAGAATAAATCCAAATAGACCTACGCCAAGACACATATATTCATAATGTCAAATGTAAAAGATAAAGAGAAAATTCTCAGAGCAGCAAGAGAGAAGCAAACGATCACGTACAAAGGACGTCCAGTAAGACTTAGTGCAGATTTCTCTTCAGAAACCATGGAGGCGAGAAGACAGTGGTAAGATACAATTAGGAAACTGAAAGCGAAAAACTGCCAGCCGAGAATTCTTTACCCAGCAAAACTGTCCTTCAAATATGAAGGTGAATATAAAGTATTCACAAACAAACAGAAACTAAGACAGTTTGCAAAAAAGAATCCACCTTTGCAGGAAATATTAAAGGAAGCCTTAGAACCTGAAAGAAAAAGACAGGAGAGAGAGGTTTGGAGGAGAGTATAGAAGAAAGAAAATCAGAAAGGATAACCAAAAGAGTAAAAAGAGAAACAAAAATAAGATGACATATGAAAACCAAAGAATAAAATGGACTAAATAAATAGTGCATTTCCAGTAATATCATTGAATGTGAACGGATTAAATTCCCCAAACAAAAGATAATGGCTGACAGAATGGGTAAAAAAACATGAGCCATCCATATGCTGCTTACAAGAAACTCACCTCAGACCCAGGGATACAAACCGGCTGAAAGTAAAAGGTTGGAAAAAGATACTCCACATGAATAGTAACCAGAAAAGAGCAGGGGTAGCTATACTAATAATCAGACACAACAGACTTCAAATGCAAAAAAGTGATAAGAGATGCGGAAGGCCATTATATATTAATAAAAGGGACGATCCTCCAGGAAGATATAACAGTCATAAATATCTACGCACCTAAACAGGGTGCCCCAAAATATATGAGACAAACTCTGGCAAAACTGAAGGGAGGAATAGACATTTCTACAATAATTGTCAGAGACTTCAACACCTCTCTCACATCATTAGATAGAACAACTAGACAGAAGATCAACAAGGAAACAGAGAACTTGAACAATATGATAAATAAGTTAGACCTAATAGACATATACAGAAGACTGCATCCAAACTCACCAGGATATACATTCTTCTCAAGTGCCCATGGATCTTTCTACAGGATAGACCACATGTTAGGTCACAATACAGCTCTCAATAAATATAAAAAGATTGAAATTATACAAAGCACCTTCTCAGATCATAATGGAATGAAACTAGAAATCAATAACAGACAGGAAAAAAGTAAATTTGCAAATATGTGGAGACTGAACAACACACTCCTAAATATTCTGTTGATCAAAGAAGAAATTGCAAGTGAAATCAGTAAATATATTGAGACAAATGAAAATGAGAACACAATGTATCAAAACTTATGGGATACAGCAAAGGCAGTCCTGAGAGGGAAATTTATAGCCCTAAATGCCTATATTAAAAAAAAAACAAGAAAGAGCTAAATCAAAGATTTAACTGAACAACTTGAGAAACTAGAAAAAGAACAGCAAACCAATCCCAAAGCAAAAAAAAGGAAAGAAATAATAAAGATTAGAGCAGAAATAAATGAAAATGAGAACAGAAAAACAATAGAGAAAATCAACAAAACCAAAAGCTGGTTCTTTGAGAAGATCAATAAAATTGACAAACCCCTTGCTAGACTAACAAAATAAAAAAGAGAGAAGATGCAAATAAATACAATCAGAAATGAAAGGGGGGAAGTTACAAATGACCTCATAGAAATAAAAAGAATCATAAGAGGATATTATGAGAAACTATATGCCAACAAACTAGACAACCTAGATGAAATGGACAAATTTTTAGAAACGCATAACCAACCTACACTGACACAACAAGAAATACAAGAACTTAACAAACCAATCACAATTAAGGAGTTTGAATCCGTCATCAAAAATCTCCCAGCAAAGAAAAGTCCAGGACCAGATGGCTTCACAGGTGAATTCCACCAAGCATTTTGAAAAGAATTAACACCAATCCTGTTTAAATTCTTCCAAAAAATTGAAGAGGAGGGAAAATTACCCAACACATTTTATGAAGCCAACATCACCCTAATACCAAAGCCAGATAAAAATTCCACAAGAAAAGAAAATTACAGGCCAATCTCTCTCATGAACATAGATGCAAAAATTCTCAAGAAAATATTTGCAAATCGAATCCAACAGCATATTAAAAGACTTATACATTACGACCAAGTGGGATTTATTCCTGGCATGCAAGGCTGGTTCAACATAAGAAAATCGATCAATGTAATACACCACATCAACAAATTGAAGGAAAAAAACCACATGATCATCTCAATAGATGCAGAAAAGGCATTCGACAAAATCCAACATCCTTTTTTGATAAAAATACTTCAAAAGATAGGAATAAAAGGAAAATTCCTCAATATGATAAAAGGCATATATGAAAAACCCACAACCAACATCATACTCAATGGGGAAAGGTTGAAAGTTTTCCCCCTCAGATCAGGAACAAGACAAGGATGCCCACTGTCACCACTGTTATTCAACATTGTACTAGAAGTTCTAGCTAGGGCAATTAGACAAGACAGAAAAATTAAAGGTGTCCAAATAGGAAAAGAGGAAGTAAAATTCTCACTGTTTGCGGATGACATGATCCTGTATTTAGAAAATCCTGAAGTATCTACAACAAAGCTACTTGAACTAATAAATGAGTTCAGCAAAGTGGCAGGATACAAGATCAACATGCAAAAATCAGTAATGTTTTTGTACACTAGTACTGAACAATCTGAGGAGGAAAACAGGAGGAAAATTCCATTTTCAATAGCAACAAAAAGACTCAAATACCTAGGAGTTAATTTAACCAAAGAAGTACAGGACCTATATGCAGAAAACTACAAAACAATGCTAAAAGAAATTTTAAAAGACGTAAACAAATGGAAAGACATTCCGTGTACATGGATTGGAAGAATAAATATCGTTAATATGTCAATCTTGCCCCAACTGATTCATAGATTCAATGCAATACCAATCAAAATCCCAACAGCTTACTTTACAGAATTAGAGAAGGCAATTACCAAATTCATCTGGAAGGGTAAGTGCACCCGAATAGCCAAAAGTATTCTAAAAAAGAAGAGCAATGTGGGAGGAATTTCACTGCCTGACCTTGAAACATATTGTAAAGCTACAGTGGTCAAAACCGCATGGTACTGGCATAAAGATAGACATATCGATCAGTGGAATAGAATTGAGAATCCAGAAATAAACCCTCACCTATACAGTCAACTGGTTTTTGACAAACCTACCAAGCCCACGCTAATGGGAAAAAAGAGTCTCTTCAACAAATGGTGTTGGGAGAACTGGATATCTATAACCAAAAGAATGAAAGAGGACCCCTATCTCACCCCCTATACAAGAATCAAATCAAAATGAATCAAAAATCTAAATATAAAAACCAGGAACATAAAACTACTAGAATAAAATGTAGGGAAACATCTTCAAGACCTTGTAGTAGGTGGTGGTTTCTTGGACCTTATACCCAAAGCACGTGCAACAAAAGAAAAAGTAGATAAATGGGACCTCCTCAAAATTAAACACTTTTGCACCTCACAGGACTTTGTCAGAAGGGTGAAAAGGCAGCCAACTCAATGGGAAAAAATATTTGGAAATCACATATCTGATAAGGGTTTAATATCCAGGATATATAAAGAGATGTTACAATAAAAAGACAAATGACCCAATTTAAAAATGGGCAAAAGACTTGAATAGACATTTCTCCGAAGAAATACAAATGGCAAAAAAAACACATGAAGAAATGCTCAACATCACTCATGATTAGGGAAATGCAAATCAAAACTACAATGAGATATCGCTTTACACCTATCAGTAAAGGCCACTATTAAAAGACAGAGAACTACAAGTGTTGGAGAGGATGTGGAGAGATAGGAACACTTCTTCACTGTTGGTGGGAATGCAGGATGGTACAACCACTATGGAGGACTGTTTGGCAGTTCCTAAAGAAGTTGAATATAGACTTGTCACGTGACCCTGCAATACCACTGCTAGGTATATACCCAGAAGAACTGAGAACAGTGACATGAACAGACATCTGCACACCAATGTTCATAGCAACATTATTCACCATTGCCAAAAGTTGGAAACAACCCAGGTGTCCATCAACAGATGAATGAATAAACAAACTGTGGTCTATTCACACGATGGAATATTATGCAGCTGTAAGAAGAAATGAAGTCATAAAGCATATGGCAACATGGATGAACCTGGAGGACATTATGTTGAGTGAAGGAGGCCAGACACAAAAGGATAAATGCTGTATGAATGCGTTACTATGAACCAAATATATTGTGTAACATATTGTTTGATTCAAAAAAAAAAATTTTTATATGTATGCATTACATTTGAGAAATGTATATATTTATTCATCTGTATTTACTTTTTTAGTTTTTAATTGTTTATATTTTCAATTATTAACTGTACAAAATAAAGTTAAAAAAAAAAGAGATAAAGGATACTAAGAAGACAATGTGTGAACATAAATAAAAATTTGAAAGTATAAAAAAAAGGAAAACAGAAATTAAAAATACACCAGAGGCATATAACAGCAATTTGTATAGGCAGAAGAAAGAATCGGTGAATCAGAAGACAAGACAAATGAAATCATATAATCAGAAGAACAGATAGAGGGAAAAAAAGAAAAATTGAGCAGAGTCTCAGGGATTTGATACAAACATACACATCATGGGTATTCCAGAAGGAAAAGAGAAGGGAGAGGGCAGAAGGAATATTTGAGGAATAATGGACAAAAAAATCCCAAATCTTATGAAAGACATGAATATTCACGTGTTAGAAAAACAGCATAAAGTTGGACAAAACCAACATAAACATGAGAAACAGAGGAATCTGGGAGCAGAGAACATGTGTACTATTGAAGCTAAGTTGGTATCTTTTCAAATTAATAGGTTATAGATACATGTTGTGTAATATAAACCCCAGGATAACACAAAGAAAGTATTTTTTTAAAAGGTACAGAAACATAAATGAGGAAGGAATCAGTCAGATACAACACAAAAGAACAACCATACAGAAAAAGAGGTTGCAATAAAGGAAGATAGAGACCAAAAAAAAAAAGCTATGGTATACATAAGCCAAAGGAAAAGTGCCTAAAATACCGCCTTTATAGCAAAACTGAAGGGAGAAATAGATGTCTCTAAAATGACAATTGGAGACTTCAACACACCAATTTCATGACTAGATACAACATCTAGACAGAGAATCAGCAATGAAACAGAGAATTTGAATAATATGATTAATGAACTAGACCTAACAGACATATATAGAACAGTGCACCCCAAAACAGCAGGATGTACATTCTTCTCAAGTACCAATGGATTATTCTCCAGGATAGGCCACGTGTTGGGTCACAAATCAAGTCTCAATAAATTTAGAAAGATTGAAATTGTATAAGGCATCTTCTCTGACCATAAAGGAATGAAGCTGGAAATTAATAGCAGGCAGAGAAATGGAAAATCCACAAATATATGGAAGCTAAATAACATTCTCTTACATAATCAGTAGATCAAAGAAAAAATTACAAGGGAAATCAGTAAATATCTGGAGATGAAGGAAAATGAGAATATAAAATACCAAAATGTATGGGATGCAGTGAAGGCGGTGCTGAGAGGAAACTGTATAGCCCTAAATGCTTACATTAAAAAGGAGGAAAGGGCTAAAATTAAAGACCTAACAGCACACATGGAGGAACTAGAAAAAGAACAACAAACTAACCACAAAGCAAGCAGAAGGAAAGAAATAAAAAAGATTGGAGCAGAAATCAATGAAATTGAGAATTAAAAAAAAAGAGAATTTAACAAAACCAAAAGTAGGTTCTTTGAAAAGGTCAACAAAATTGACAAACCCTTAGCTAGACTGACAAAGGGGGGGGGGGGAAAAAAGGATGCAGATGAATAAAATTAGAAACAGGAAGGGGGACATTACCACTGACCCCACAAAACTAAAAAGGATCATAAGAGGATACTATGACCAACTGTCACCGCTGTTACTCAACATTGTACTGGAAGTTCTACCCATAACAATTAGGAAAGAAAATGAATTAAAAGACATCCAGATTGGAAAGGGAGAAGTAAAACTTTCACTATTTGCAGATGACATGATCCTATACATAGGAAGTGTGGAAGAAATCTACAACAAAGCTCCTAGAGCTAAGAAACGAATTCAGCAAAGTGGCAGGGTACAAGATCAACACGCAAAAATCAGTAATGTTTCAATACACTAGTAATGAGCAAGCTGAAGAGGAAATCAAGAAGAAGAAAAAAATCCATGCCCAATAGCAACTAAAAGAATCAAATATCTAGGAATAAATTTAACCAAGAATGTAAAATACTTGTACACAGAAAACTACAAAATGTTGCTAAAAGAAATTAAAGACCTAAATAAATGGAAGCACATCTGTGTTCATGGATGGGAAGATTAATTATCATTAAGATGCCAATTTTACCCAAAATGATTTATAGATTCAATGCAATCCCAATCAAAATTCCAACAGCCTACTTTGAAGAAATGAAAAACCCAATTATCAAATTTATTTGGAAGGATAAGGGACCCTGAATAGGCAAAAATATCTTGAAAAAGAATAACAAAGTTGGAAAACTCACACTACCTGACTTTAAAACATATTACAAAACTACAGTGGTCAAAACAGCATAGTACTGGCACAAGGATAGCTATATCAACCAATGGAATTGAACTGAAGGTTCAGAAATAGACCTTTCTTTTTTAAGGAGGTACCAGGGATTAAACCCAGGACTTCATATATGGGAAGCAGGTGCTCAATCCACTGAGCTACACCCACTCCCTGGCCAATTGACTTTTCAAAAAATAATTTATTGAAGTATATCATTCATATATGAACATACATGAACTATAAGTGTTCAATAAACATTGTGAACTTACAGAACAAACATGTATAACATCATACTGGGCTCCCCCACATCACCCCCCAACACCCTGCATTGTTGTGAAATATTTGTTAACAAATCATGAAAGAGCATTGTCAAAGTATTACTACTAACTATAGTTGTATCTTACTCCCCTATACATTTTTCAAGGATTTCTTTTATTTATTTACTTTTGTCCATTTTTAACCCCACCCCCTCCTGTTTTTGCTGTTTCTGTGTCCATTCGCTGGGCAACTCTCTGTGTCCGCTTCCGGCCTTTTCTTTTCATCCTTCTCCTCCTATCTTCACTGGAACTCGATCCTCGGAACCTCCAATGTGGGAAAGAAGTGTCCTACCACCTGCGCCACCTTAGTTCCTGGTTTTTCGGCACATCTCGTCTTGGCTGTCCCTTGTGTCATTCTCCTGTTATGTCATCATCTTGCTGCGTGGATCGCGGGGCCTGGTGGCTCACTCGCTCACGGGGCCTGACGGTACACCTGGTCTGACGGCTCACCCACTCGTGGGGCCTGGCGTCGCCCCCGCGCACGGGGCCTGGGGGGCTCACCCACTCGTGAGGCCTGGCAGCGCCCCCGTGCATGGGGCCTGGGGGGCTCACCCACTCGTGGGGCCTGGCGGCGCACCCACGCACAGGGCCTAGTGGCCTACGTGCCTTCTATATTTTTCTTTATTTTTAGCGAGAGGTTCCGGGGATCGAACCCAGGTCCCTCCATATGGGAGACGGATGCCCAACCACCCGAGGCACATCGGTCCCCCTGCTGTATCTCCCAAAGTTGACCAAAGCTACCCAGAAGTACAGTCCTTTCCCATAGAGGATGGTCATATAATAAATCAGGCTTAGTTTATCACCAGCATTCCAAAACCCAGACCTAGGGAGAAAAACTAGGTCTCGGGACACATGCACAGTTTCTAATATAGTGAATGTTTAGCCTATCCTCACTAACACAAAATCAAGACAGTGAGAATAGTCACATCAACTGATTTTTGGCAAGGCTGCCAAGTCCACTCAATTGGGAAAGAATAGTCTAACAAATGGTGCTGGGAGACCTTGACATCCATATGCAAATGAATGAAAGAGGACCTTTATCTTATGTCTTATATAAAAATTAAGTCAAAATGGATCAAAGACCTAAACATAAGAACCAGGACTATAAAATTCCTAGAAGAAAATGTCTCGTTTATCTATTCGATTATTACAGTTCCTAGCACTTAGTAAGCATTCAGTAAATGTCTAGAGAATGTTTGAATCCAGAGGCTCTGGTTCCTTTAATTCTATCCCCTGGCAGACCAACCAAGCCTTTAAAAAAGGCAGCACTGAACTATGAACACTGGTCATTATATTTAATTCCTCAAGAGAACTCCTGCTGCTGCTGCACCTGATAAATCCAAAGTCCTGTCTCTTCTTTGTTTTGCTGGTAATCAATTTTATCTCCAATTTTCAGCTTCTGATTGACAGGTAAGCTCTCCCCAACTTAACCACTGCCTATTCCTTTCCCATCACCTTGAACATTTTTTCCTGCCATACATTTTCTAATCACAACCCCCACGTGGACCCCTGAATCTCATTAGTCTGCCTTAATGGACAACGTCTTTGCCTCTCTACCTGGAATGAATAATGACCAGGTAATAGCACTCCCAACCATCTTAGCTAGCCACACCAGAGCAGGCCAAATAGAAAATTCAGACTTAAGGCTTGAGAGAACCTGAATCTTATATTTGATTGCCTTAAGTCTCTTTAGTTTCGGTTCCTTGTGTGTTCCTTGTGTGATTGGATAGGAAAATCTATTCGTTCTGCATTTTTTAAAGACTCTTTCATTCCCATTTAAGAAGAAAAATGGAGAGATTGTCTCAAAATCTACTCTTAATCGAGTGAACATATGGAACTCCGTGCATTCTAGGAGGGCAAGGTGCTAGATCCAGAGAGATTCGCGAGCGGCTTCCAACGTAAGTCTTCCAGGATGAGAAGTCAGAACAATCCAAGGGGAGGGGAGCCATGAAAACTTGAGGAGAACCTCAGAATGATTCTTCAAAAATCTGTATCAGCACTGCACCGGCACCCTAAACCGCTCGGCTCTGGGGGACAGTAACATTTTCATTCACCTGGGCCGCCCAGGTGTCGTGCCAGGTGGCGCCGACGGTGTCGTAGGTCCCCGGCACAGCACTGGCCTGAGGGGTGAAGACGCGCCGCCGCGCTGCGGGCAGAGCCCGGGAACGCGGCCCGCACTTCGGGGAGCTGGCCGCCAGGTGGCACCCCAGGGCCGGGGGCGCAGGAGGCTCCCTCCAGGCGGTCGCCCGAGCCGAGCGGGCGCTTTCCCTCCGCCACTCCCAGGGGAGAAGCCGAGGCCCGCCCGCGCTCTGCGCGGCTTCGGGCGCTGGTCCAGGCGGGTCGCGGCTCGCAGTGCGCGCCCCGCGCGGTCAGGGCGCTGACCCGGCCGGGAGGCGCGCGGCCCAAGCCGGCGGCCATAGGCCCCGGCACGGGGCGGGAGCGGGCGGCGAGCACACCCGCAGGGCCCCGGCGGCGGCCTCCCAGCGGGGTCGAAGGGCGGGTGGGATGGGGAGGGTGCTCGTCCGCCCGCCGCAGACTTTGCCCGGCCGCCACCCGCCCCCTGGCCGCTCAGGACCTAGAGGCCGCCCGCGGGCGCTGCGCGCGTCACCGCCGACGCTGAGGGCGGCCGCGGGGGTCGCGGTTAGGGGGCGGTACCTGACGGCGTGGTGCGGTTTTTCTGGCGCCCCGCAGCTGCAGGAGGAGCCTGGGCCTCGAGCACGAGAGGCATGAACTACTCGCGGTTCCTCAGCGTGGCCAGCGCGGCCAGGCGGCCGTCCGCTATCCGGGTCGTGAGTGAGTAGTGGCGGCGCGCGGGCCCTGCTCCCTCCTCCTGCGCCTACTCCTCGGAGGGCTCTTTGGGAGCCGCCTTCGGGGTGCGAGGGATTCGGGCGCAGCCCTTGTCGCTTTTTAAGGCACTCAGGCTGGAGCAGTGCCCGAGAGGCACGGGCTGTCGCGGGGCACAGCCTGGACGGGAGGGGGAGTGCCGCCAGCACGCGCTCTTTCCAGGGTAAAAAGCGGGGCTCCGGCCAGGTGGGCATGTGTCCGCGGGGCGGGCCTGCGAGGAAAAGGGGAGATGAAGCTTGGCCGGCGGGTGCGGCAAAATGGAGGGGGCCCTTTGCTTATTTCCCGCATCCCTCTGCCTGCCTTTTGGCCATTTCTAGTCCTTTTGCTTCCGCCACTAAGGCAGGCCCAGAAAAAGGTGTTGTGTATGTTTATTTTAGGCTAGCATTCTCTCCAACGTAAGACAATGCACGTTGAAATATCTATGACTGTCTTCGGTGAAAGTGTCTTCTTCTCTGCCACGTTTATTGTAGCTGCTACTTTGACCAGGGCACCAAAATCGCTCATCTCCCTGGCTGCTGGAGCACCAAATCCGAGCACTTTTCCTTTTAAGACTGCTAGTATCACCACCAGAGATGGGAAGACCATCGAATTTGCAGAAGAGATGATGGACAGAGCACTTCAGTATTCTCAAAGTGCTGGGTAGTTATCAGTAGATAATATAATTGTGTTGGGTCATTTTCATGAACTATATATGAAGGCTCACTGATAGAGTGAATTGTCTTTTTTTAAGTGCATTTTCAACAGTTAGGAATGTTTGGTCAAGAGATTTCAAAGAATAATCAAGAGTGACAGGGATATTGAATGCTTTTCAACACTCCTCAGTAACTGCTTCTCAACCTTAAATGACCCTGACCCCAGGCTGGGGGCAGGGGGGGGCGTCTTCTGAAATGAAGCACCATTTGAGCTGAGTCTGAAAATACGAGAAAATAGCTAAGTGAAGAAGCTGGTTGGGAGAAAGGAGGAGGAAGATGAACCAGGAAGCCACAGCAGCGATTTTAAGTCCCGGGGAAATTTTCTAATAATTATGTTCCCTTTCTAAACAGGCTACTGTACAAATACATTCCCCCCATAAGTTCAAGGGTCATTAATTTCTTTTCTTAAGGCAAACCTTAAGAATTTCTTCAGCTGGTTTCCTTCCAATGCTAAAGTATAATTTATGGAGAGTCTGTAAATTATACTTTACTTAAGCCTTCTTTGATCTGCACTTGAAAAGTTTATTGAAATATATATTGTATATATGTGAATTATATGTTGGATGTACATAAAACTTTTCTTTGCATGATACAAAGAACTAATTGAGCATGAACTTTCAGGTAGCCTATGGATATCTTCCTAAGGGGAGCAAAGAATCAATTATGCAATGAATGCTCTAGTGTGAAAAGAAAGAGAGAGAGAGAGAGACCAGTCTTGGGAAGAAAGATCTAGATTCAAATCCCAGTTCACTCAATCACTAGCTAAATGACTTAATGTGAATTTTTTAGTTTTTCTGATTCTGTTGCTTTTCTTTTTAAATGGCGATAATAATACTGGCAAAAAGTATTTGAGGGTTAAATTGAATGCATAAAGTGCCTGGTATAATGCTTCCATTTATTTCCTATTACCAATATGATTTTTACTACCATAAATTTAAAAATAAATTTTATATTTTAGAATTCCAGAGATGTTGTCCTGGCTAGCACAGTTACAAATAAAATTGCATAATCCTCCCACTATCCGCTATCCACCCAGTAAAGGACAAATGGATATATGTATCACATGTGGCAGCCAAGAAGGTCTTTCTAAGGTAAGCTTGAAAGGAAAAGTACCCCATAGAATAAGATATGTTCATAAATGCAGTCATCTCTCACTTAACTATAGAGGATCATATTTTGTGAGTTATTGATAATTTCTCTTGTCTCCCCTAGATTATAAACAGGGAATTTAAAGATAAAACCTATGAGAGGTGTGTGTGTATGTGTGTGTGTGTTCTGACTACACTCAAAAGCCAAGTGGAAATACATTAAAATAATCTGCAATATTTCCCTTTAGTTTCCCTCACTGAAAACACAAGAATTTACAAAAAATTATCTGCCCATAATTCCATTCACCAGCCTGATTTTATTTATTTCTCCCCACCCCCTCGTTGTTTGCATTTGCTGTGACCCTTTGTTGTGTTGTGTGCTGGTCTTCTTTCTAAGAGGCATCAGGAACCAAACCCAGGACCTCCAGTGTGGGAGGGAGGCGCCTAATTGCCTGAGCCACCTCCACCCCCTGCTTTTTGTCACACCTCTCATTGTATTTCCTCGCTGTCTCTTGGTTGTATCATCTTGCGCCAGCCCGTTGTGCGTCTTCTCCAGGAGGCACAGGGAACCGAACCCAGACCTCACGTGGTAGGCGGGAGCTCAGTTGCCTGAGCCACATCCACTTCCCCAGCCTGATCTTTCTTAAACATATATCACATGACCAATGACCCAGAGCTGTGAGTCACTTAAAAAAAAAAACATTCCCACTGTGGGAGGACCAATCTTCTATGAAAATCTTAGTAAGACATTGCTTAGTTTCGTCTGGCCCAAAGATTCAGGTTGCATTTGATTTCTACCTTCAATTATGAAAATTGTGTATGATTTTTAAACTCTTTAGAGGGTATATCCTAATACTTTTGAGATGAAAATGTTATTCCTGGGGAGTGGGTGTGGCTCAGTGGTTGAGAGCCTGCTTCATGTACGAGGTCCCGGGTTCAGTCTCTGGTATAGCTCCTAAAAGAAAATGGTATTCTTTACTTATCTGCTTATATAAGCTGTACCCATCACTGCTGGGATCCCTCTTGGCTCTTCTTCTCTGGGTCTGTGAATGCCAGTGTCCCTGACTTCTCTCTGGCTTAACACTCTTTCTTTCTCAATCAGCTATTCCATCCACCTCCCTCCTGGGTCTTGTTTTCCACTTCCATTCCCCTCTTCTCTCTTCCTTAACAGGACTCAATGTAATCCTGGAATTTGTTTTATTTTTGTATTTAATAAATGAGTCTTTATGACACCTGTTCTTCATGTAAGAAGAAAAATGGAAATATTTTTAATTCTGTCTACATCTTAACCCAGAGGTAGTCTACAGGAGATTAATAGACACAGCCCACATTTTTCTTAGGAAGCAGGTTTGAATATACTGTTTGAAAAATCCAGAGGTCCTCTTGCATGGCAAAAATGGTTTAGGTCAAAATTCTACAGAAAGAAAACAATAAAATAAAATAAAAATAATTTTTAAATATCTACAGAGTAGCTGCTGTCTTTTGAAGACATTTAAAACACAAAAAAACCCCAAAGCCCATCTGTTCCAACCCAACTCCTGAAGGGCATGGATCGGAGCAGCTGTAAGACCAAAGAACTCGCCTGGTACAATATCAGACATGAGCTTTATTTATTGGGATTTATGGACAAGAGAGGGTCTCTGAAAGCAGCGGTTTGGATAATGAAGATAGCGCTCTGCAAAGAGGCTGGAAAATGAGTGGCAATATATGGGGTCTCAAAGACATTTCATAACAGAGTTTCTGCTGCTAAGGTCACGCCAAAGCATATAAATGGGGTTGGGTGATGTTACTGTAGGAAGGAAGTGTATGCCTAGAGAACATTGCAGTTTAAGATACAATCTGTACGTTGTTTTTCTGTGGGGAGGTCTGTTACATTTTCACGTGTGTCTTGGGGCCTGCAGGCAGCTACCCGCTATGGGCTGAGCTTCCCTTAGGGAGGGAAAGCCAGATCCGGGGACCCACTGAACCCCCACACCATCCATTCTACCTCATACACATCTTTGAGCATCACTGCCATCTAGTGTGCCTGCCAGGGTAAACTAATTGCAGAATACCTTTAGGTAAACCAGCAAATGCCAATTATTAGTTTGAATGTTCAAGACTACCAACAACAGCGATTTTTTTTTTTTGTCCAAGTTAATATCTAGCCCTTCTTTCTGATAGCAGATAGTAATAGCTGACCTTTGCCAAACCCTTGCCATTTGGCAGGCATTTTGCTAGGCACAGTGAATTTCTTCATTTAATCCTCATGACAGATCTATGGGGTAGAGACTCATATTAGCCCCAATTAGCAAATAAGGCAACCAAGAGGTTAAGTAACTTGTCTCCTAGTAGCTGGCAGAGCCAGGACCTGAACCCAGGCTGCCAGACTTCAGAACTTGTGCTCTTAACCACGATGCTATATAGCTTATCCGTTTTTATTTTTACAGCCTCCTTTTGGCACTCAGTGTATAACTCTCTCACTGCTTTGTAGGTAGAATAATTATCTTTCTCTTCCCTGTGACAGAAAAGCATTCAAATAATCTGAAAGTATGATCAGCACGTTAAAATAAAAGTTAAAAAGAGAGAAGTCTGTGGTCATTGTGATCTGGCCTGCCAAGACCATTTTTGCCTACCTAATTGGGTTGATAGTGTCAGGTTTAATGTTTTGTAGAAACACTGATAACCAGGCACCTGTAAGGCTGAAAATGTAATAAAGTTGCAGCAAACCCACATGTTTGGGGGGGTATAATTTTCTATTCGAAGAAAGAATCCTAGTATATCTGTCCATTTATTTAAGGTCTTTAATTTCTCTGAGTAGCAGTTTGTGCTATATTGTTTTATTAGACTTTGGTTTTTGCCTCAATTAGAAGTTTTTAGTAAGAGTCTTAATTTACAAAGTTTTCAGTGGTTTCTTTGGTATCCAACTTGCTGTACCTCTTCTCTCACATGGGGAGGATTCTTTTCTTATTTCTTGTAGCCCCCTTCAAATCAAGAAACCTCACACTTACTTGGACACAAAATGCACAGGACTTGTTAGATTGAGCCATATTTTGTGCGATGCTACAAGGCACAGGGTAAAGCTTTTCCCAGGAGATGGGGAGAGCGACTTTTAAAAGTTCTTCTGATAATAAAAAACAATTCTTACGTGTAGTTGGAATGAGAGGATTTCTATCCCTGTTTTTGTTTAGTTTTGTTTTTAATAACCATGCCCCATCTTCTACCCTACTAGTCCCTTGGTTAGCCAAATTAATAAACAGTACAGACAGACACCAGCATGGCACAAAAGGAAACACTGACTTTTCATGAAGTATGAAATGCTCACCCAGAAATGAACAGATAAATAAGGAGGACCTGACTGCAGTTTTCATCACTGGTGCCTTGACTTAGAGGTGTCGAGTTATTTCCAAACTTGTCCTTTGGATAAATAGCCGTTTTAGCTAAATTTGGTCAAGGTTTTTTTCATAATCCTACCCAAGTGGATAAGGTTTGACAGTGTCATCCCCAATCCTGATATTCAGCTTTCCAGAAATAATCACCCCAACTCTAACAAGCATGGAATCTGTAAAGGGCTAGAATCTGTCAAGTTAAAAGCAGAAGTACAGATGATCACTAAGATGCTTGATGGGATGGCCATGAGCATTCTCATTACTTCTGCCTGCCTCATTAGGGAGCTAAACCAAAATGGGAGTAAATTCTGATTCTGTGCAGCTGAATGCTCAGAGATACTCACCCCTCTTCCCATAGCTAGGGAAATTAAATTGGCTTTTGCCATATATAACTCCTGAATCTTTGAAGGACAGGGAATTTATATGTTCCTTGCCAATAGTGATATTTAACTTATACCATTGCCACAAATGTTGATTCTGAGAATGATAATGTTCTGCTATTCTGAGGGAATTCTGGCTTTTATGGCTACAAGATAATTCCATTTTCACAGGGTTTCCTGTTTTAGAAGGAAACATGGAATTGGTGTAGAGAGTTGGAAAGGCCATTACAGGCCAAGAAATCTGGACTCTCTTACTTAGGGTAGGGGCTGTTGTCAGAAATGAAACTAGAGACTGGAGCTTTCTTCTTACCATATAAAAATGAGCTAAAATTTTTAAATAGAAAAAAGAGGGTAATATAATACTATGAAACAGTAAAATGAAACATTAAAAAGAGATGATAACAAGGAAATGAGTTAAAGTTTAGAGAGAACTAAAGATAAGCTATGAGAAAAGGATAGAAAATAAAATTTTAATATATATTCTAATGTATAGTAGTCAGACGAAGGCAAACACAAATGTTCAACAGGCTTTCTATTTTTTTTAATGAATTTTATTGATACATACTAATAAAGCATACAATTCATCCCTAGTGTACAATCAGTGGTATTTGGTATGGTTGCATAGTTGTACATTCATCATTTCAATCATTATTAGAGCATTTTCTTTATTTCCATAATAATAAAAACCACACACAATTCTTTACCTCTCAATCTCTCTGTTTTTTCTGCTGTACATAGCTGCTGCTTCTGGTTATTCTTTCACAATATTTATTAAACAGTTTTATTGAGATATATTCACATGCCCTATGATCTATCTAAAGTGATTTATCAATGGCTTTTAGTATAATCACAATGTTGTGCATTCATCTTCACAAAGAATTTTAGAATTATTTCATTACTCCAAAAAAGAGAAACTCCATACCTCTTAGCATGCCTTCTTTAGCGCTACGTAACCACTAATCAAATTTCATCTTTATAAATTGAATTATATTTGCATTTTATATAAATGGAATCATACAATATGTTACACTAAATATTTAGTTCATAATGACACAATCACATAGTATTTGTCCTTTTGTGTCTGCCTTGCTTCACTCAACATAATGTCCTCCAGGTTCATCCATGTTGTCATATGGTTACTTCTGCGTAATATTCCATCGTGTGACTACACCACAGTTTGTTTATCCATTCATCAGTTGATGAACACCTGGGTTGTCTCCAACTTTTGGCAACCGTGATTAACACCGCTATGAACATAGGTGTGCAGATATCTATTCAAGTCACTACTCTCAGTTCTGGGTATATAACCAGTAGTTGTACTGCAGGGTCATGTGGCAAATCTATATTCAGCTTCTTTAGGAACTGCCAAACAGTCCTCCACAATGGCTGTACCATTCTGCATTCCCACGAAGGTGAATTAGTGTTCCCATCTCTCCACATCCTCTCCAACACTTGTAGTTCTCTGTCTTTTTAATAGTGGCCATTCTGATAGGTGTGAAATGATATTGTGGTTTTGATTTGCATTTCCCTAATCATGAGTGATGTTGAATGTTTTTTCATATTTTTTTTTTGTATTTCTTCTTTGGACAAATGTCTATTCAAGTCTTTTGCCCATTTTTTAATTGAGTCATTTGTCTTTTTATTGTTGAGCTATAAGATCTCTTTATATGTCATAGATATTAAGCCCTTATTGCATATGTGTATTCCAAATATTTTCTCCCATTGAGTTGGCTGCCTTTTCACCCTTTTGACAAAGTCCTTTGAGGTGCAAAAGTGTTAAATTTGAGGAGGTCCCATTTATCTACTTTTTTCGTTTGTTAATCGTGCTTTGGGTGTAAGGCCCAAGAAACCACAACCTACCACAAGGTCTTTAAGATGTTTCCCTACATTTTCTTGTAGTAGTTTTATGGTCCTGGCTTTTATATTTAGGTCTTTGATCCATTTTGAGTTGATTCTTGTATAGAGAATGAGATAGGGGTCCTCTTTCAATCTTTTAGTTATAGATATCCATTTCTTCCAGCACCATTTTTTGAAGACGGTTTTGTCCTGTAAATATGGACTTGGTAGATTTGTTGGAAACACAGTTGACTGTAGAAGTGAGGGTTTATTTCTAGACTCTCAATTCTATTCCATTGATCAATTTGTTTATCTTTATGCCAGTATCATGCTGTTTTGACCACTGTAGCTTTGTAATATGTTTCAAGGTCAGGCAATGAAATTCCTCCCATATCACTCTTCTTTTTTAGAATGCTTTTGGCTATTTGGCTACACTTTCCCTTCCAAATGAATTCGGTAATTGCCTTTTCTATTTCTGAAAAGTAGAATGTTGGAATTTTGATTGATATTGTGTTGAATCTATAAATCAGTTTGGGTAAGATTGACATCTTGATATTTAGTCTTCCAGTCCATGAACTTGGAATGTCTTTCCATTTGTTTAGGTCTTCACTGATTTCTTTTAGCATTATTTTGTAGTTTTCTGCATATAGATCCTGTACTTCTTTGGTTAAATTGATTTCTAGGTATTTCAGTCTTTTTGTTGCTATTGTAAATGGAATTTTTTCCCTGATTTCCTCCTCAGATTGTTCAGTACTAGTGTACAGAAACATTACTGATTCTTGAATGTTGATCTTGTATCCTGCCACTTTGCTGAGCTCATTTATTAGCTCAAGTAACCTTGTAGACATTACAGAATTTTCTAAATACAGGATCATGTCATCCACAAATAGTGAGAGCTTTACTTCCTCTTTTCCTATTTGGATGCCTTTAATTTTTTTTCTTGTCTAATTGCTCTAGCTAGAACTTCCAGTACAATGTTGAATAACAGTGGTGACAGTGGGCATCCTTGTCTTGTTGCTGAACTTAGAGGCAAAGCTTTCAACCTTTCCCCACTGAGTATGATGTTGGTTGTGGGTTTTTCATATAAGCCTTTATCATATTGAAGAATTTTCCTTCTATTCCTATTTTTCAAAGTGTTTTTATCAAGGGTGGATGCTGGATTTTGTCGAATGCCTTTTCTGCATCGATTGAAATGATCGTGTGTTTTTTTTTCCTTCAGTATGTTAATGTGGTGTATTACATTGATGATTTTCTTATTTTGAACCAGCCTTGCATACCAGGAATAAATCTCACTTGGTCATGATGTATAAGTCTTTTGACATGCTGTTGGATTTGCTTTGGAAGTATTTATTTGAGAATTTTTGCATCTATGTTCATTAGAGAGATTGGTCTGTAATTTTGTTTTCTTGTAGTGTCTTTATCTGGCTTTGGTATTAGGGTGATGTTGGCTTCCTAAAATGTGTTGGATAATTTTCCCTCCTCTTCAATTTTTTGGAACAGTTTAAACAGCATTGGTGTTAATTCTATTCAAAATACTTCATAGAATTCACCTGTGAAATCATCTGGTGCTGGACTTTTCTCTTTTGGGAGATTTTTGATGACGGATTCAATCTCTTTTAATGCGATTGGTTTGTTAAGTTCTTGTATTTCTTGTAGCATCAGTTTAGGTTGTTTGTGCATTTCTAGGAATTTGTCCATTTCATCTAGGTTATCTAGTTTGTTGGCATACGGTTTCTCATAATATCCTCTTACGATCCTTTTTATTTCTGTGGGGTCAGTCGTAACTTCCCTTTCATTTCTTATTGTATTTATTTGTATCTTCTCTCTCTTTTTCTTTGTTAGTCTAGTTAGGGGTTTGTCCATTTTAACTGTCTTCTCAAAGAACCAGCTTTTGGTTTTGTTGATTTTCTCTATTGTTTTGTTGTCCTCAATTTCATTTATTTCATTTATTTCTGCTTTAATCGTTACTATTTTCCTCTGCTTGCTTTGGGAATGGTTTGCTGTTCTTTTTCTAGTTTCTCTAGTTGTTAAACTAGTCTTTGAGTTTAGCTCTTTCTTCTTTTTAAGTATAGGCATTTAGGGCTATAAATTTCCCGTCTCAAGACTGCCTTCGCTATATCCCATAAGTTTTGATACGTTGTGTTCTCATTTTCATTTGTCTCAATATATTTACTGATTTCACTTGCAATTTCTTTTTTGACCCACTGATTATTTAGGAGTGTGTTGTTTAACCTTCATACATTTGCAAATTTATCTTTTTCCTGTCTATTATTGATTTCCAATTTCATTCCCCTATGATCTGAGAAGGTGCTTTGTATAATTTCAATCTTTTTATATTTATTGAGAGCTGCATTGTACCCTAACATGTGGTCTGTCCTGGAGAAGGATCCATGGGCACTTGAGAAGAATGCATAACCTGCTGAGTTTGGATGCAGTGTTCTGTGTGTGTCTGTTAGGTCTAACCTGTTTATCATATTGTTCAAGTTCTCTGTTTCCTTGTTGATCTTCTGTCTAGTTGTTCTATCTGATGATGTGAGTGGGGTGTTGAAGTCTCCAACGATTATTGTAGAGATGTCTATTTCTCCTTTCGGTTTTTGCCAGAGTTTGTCTCGTGTATTTTGGGGCATAGATATTTATCACTGGTATATATTCCTGATGGATTGTCCCTCTTATTAATCTATAATGGCCTTCTGTATCTCTTATAACTTTTTTGCATTTAAAATCTGTTGTGTCAAATATTAGTACAGCTACCCTGTTATTTTTTGATTCCTATTTGCATGGAGTATCTTTTCTCAAATTCACTTTCAGCTGGTTTGTATCACTGGGTCACAGGTTAGTCTCTTGTAAGCAGCATATGGATGGCTTATGTTTTTTCATCCATTCTGTCAGCCTGTTTCTTTTGATTGGGGAGTTTAATCCATTCACATTCAGTGATATTACTATAAATGCATTATTTACTTCCACCATTTTCTTCTTTGATTTTCATATGTCATATCATGTTTTTGTCTATCTTTTTACTCTTTTGGTTATCCTTTCTGCTATTTCTTCTATACTCTCCTCCAAGCCTCTCTCTCCTGTCTTTTTCTTTCAGGTTCTAAGACTTCCTTTAATATTTCCTGCAAAGGTGTGTTCTTTTTTGCAAACTCTCTTAGTTTCTGTTTGTTTGTGAATACTCTATATTCACCTTCATATTTGAAGGACAATTTTGCTCGATAAAGAATTCTCCAGTGGCAGTTTTTCTCTTTCCGTATCATACACTGTCTTCTCGCCTCCATGGCTTCTGATGAGAAATCTGCACTAAGTCTTACTGGGCGTCCCTTGTATGTGAACGTTTGCTTCTCTCTTGCTACTCTCAGAATTTTCTGTTTATCTTTGACATTTGACATTCTGCGTAGTGTGTCTCCTAGTAGGTCATTCAGATTTATTCTGGTTGGGGTACACTGCACTTCATGGACATATCAGTTCATTTCTTTCGTGAGAGTTGGGAAATTTTCAGCTATTATTTCCTCAAATACTCTTTCTGCCTCTTTTCCTTTCTCTTCCCCTTCTGGAACTCCCATGACACGTGTGTTATTACGTTTTGTGTGGTCATTCAACTCCCTGAGCCCCTGCTCAATTTTTTCCATTCTTTTCTCTCTCTGTTCTTTTCTCTCTTCAATTTCAGCTATTCTGTCTTTGGTTTCACTTTTTCTTTCTTCTCTCATTTCGAGTCTGCTGTTGTATGCCTCAAATGTGTTTTTGACCTCACCTATTGTGTCTTTCATTCCCATGAGCTTTGTTACTTTTCTATTCAGGATTTCAAATTTGTCTTTGTACTCACTCAGTGTCTTCTTGATGTCATTTATCTCTTTAGCCACATTGTCTTTCAACTCATTAATTTGATTTTGGAAATTTGTGTGTATCTCATCAATTAGTTCTCTAAAATCCTGCATCTCTTTTGGGACATTGATATATTCCTTTTCTTGGGCCATGTCTTCCATTTTCTTAGTATGGCTCATAATTTTTGCTTATGTCTAGCCATCTGATTAGGATGGTGGTTTACTCAGATGCTCGATTTCTTTCTCTTTCATAGGGATTTAGTGGTGGGAGGCCGTGTGTTACTGCTACTCTTTGATTCTTGGTCGGCGATTTTGCTGTCGTTGCAATTCCCCTCCTTTGCCCCTCTCTCCTCTGGGTGGTGTCCAACCTTTGCTCGGTGTCCCAGACCCTAGAAGATCTTTTTCCAGACCATTTCAGCCTGACCTCTGGCTAGTTTTCTGGCCCAGGCTTTCTTTTTTCTTTTTTTTCCCCAGGCTTCCTTAGAGCAAAATTCCTGGCCACTTGTCCTTTTCTAACATGTTTACTACTACTTTTATATCCACTGACAATAATAGAGACCATTTTTTGAGCTCTTGTTTGAACTGATTCCAAAACCTTCACAGTTGTCGCTCCCACTGAGTGGCTCTCTACAATAAAGAGACTCTACCTGTCATCTTCAGTTTCGTCTGTTTGGTTTTTTTTCTTTTTTTGTGAATTATTTGTGCAAGATAAAGATTCTTTACGTTCATTCTCCATATCCAGATAACATATGACTCTTAGTTATCTTACCAAGTAACTTTTTTTTCATATAAATGTGAAAGCTATAATCTAGCTTTAATGAATTTTTAATGACATTAGCATTACAAACGATTATAGCCATAAAAATCTCTATAATTTTTCGTCCCTCCTTTTTGTATTGAATTGGAGAAAATAAAAGCTTCTGTTATTGTTTGAGTTTTTCCATGGATTAATATGATAAAGTTCCTTTCAATGAAATTCTTTTCTTAAGAAGGTATACTATGAACACTTCTTCCAGAAAGATGAACAAGACAGTTTCTTCAATTTTTTTTTAATAGTTTATTTCCCACCCCTTACCCCCTAAGATGGCTCCCTCGTCTGTCTGCTCATTTTCTGCTCATCTTCCTTAGGAGGCACTGGGAACCAAACCCGGGACCTCCCATGTGGGAGGCAGGTACCCAACTGCTTGAGCCACATCTGCTCCCTAGTTTCTTTGATTTTTATCACCATATCAGATATAACAAAGAGAGAAGATAGCATTGATGGCCAAATTCATCAATAATTTGCTTATATAAAGATATGCTTATTATAGGACATTAGTGGGAATCTAGTTTTAATATTTCTTTCACTTTTTTCTCCAGGATCACTGTTGTTTTAGGCTCTTGTGTTTCTTTCTACATCTGTCAAAAGCACTGTCAGATAATAAACAGTCCTCCTTTTTAATTTAGGATATTTGACATTCATATGTCCCCTAATTGACACGCAAAATGTATATAATTAGGGTTGTTTTCTATAATATTACACATGCCACCCAAGTGAGTTATTTGGTCTCAGGATGACCAAAGCATGAATTAATCAGAAATTTTTCAGAGGAGGATACTGTTTGTTATAAGATGCCAAAAGCTCATAAAGAAAAGGTCAGTTGAACATCCCATGCCAAACTGGGGAACAAAAGTCAAATAGTCTGTGTCAGTTGATAATGGCCTTACTGTTTGTTGTGAGATGTAGCATTGTGAGAATGATAGGAGGGAGAGGCTTGGACTGGGGGGTTGTAAATGTTACAAAGTAAGAGGGGATTTTTCTGTACCTACATGACTCTGTCATAATAGACCTCTTTGATTTTGGCTGGAAACAGCTGTTGTCTGGCTCATTGGGCAGCATATCATCTGTGAAATCTCCTAAGATTTGTCAAACTTTTGTCTCACTTGGCCTCTAAATATCCTTGGACCTTATAGACCTTTCCATTATTTTTGAAACCCTCTTCTCTGGTTTCTGCAGCACTGCTTTGTGTGGCTCTTTGTCCCACGTGCTCGGCCTTGTTTGCAATGTCATCCTCCATGTAGCTATTATTCGTGGGAATTCCTCAAGGCTCAGTCCCCGACCCTCTTCCCTACTCAATCTATTCACTTTCTCTAGTCTCCTCCATTCACGCCTACCAAGCATGTACAAGGAACTCCCAAACTCCTTCCAAACCCATTTGTCCATCTGTCCACCTGAGGCCTTCACAGGATGTCTCAAAGGCACTTCAAACTGAACCTACTCTAAAACATACTAATCATCTTCTCCCTCAGATGTGGCTTTCTTTTCAGTCCTCTTGTTCAGTGAGTGGTACCACCGTCTATCACCCTCCAAGGCCAGAGACCCAGGTGTCATCTTTGGCAGCCTCTTCCTCACTCCCCTGTAGCCCATAATCTTGTGCTGTTGGTTTTCATTTCCTACGTACCTCTCAAACCCATCCACTTCTCTCCAACTCCATCCTCATCGCCCTAGTGCAAGCTACCCTTATCTATAACTAGCAGGCACTTCCCAAATAAGCTGCCTGTGTGTATTCTTGCTCTTTTATTGTTTCATATCGTATTGAGGGATCTTTTCAAAGTGCATATCTAATCATACGGCCCGCCCTCCCCGCCCCCTTGCTTAAAATTCTTACTGGCCCCTCTTTGCTCGAGTGCCTGTGTGGGGTCTCTGCTATTTCAATCTGATCTCACCCCACTCTCTTCTGCTCTGCCTTGAGCCACAGAATTCTTTCAGTTCCTCAAAATGTGCCCATTGTCACTCCCTATACCCAACTCATCTCTTCAAGGAGGGCTTTTCTGAATGCCCAGGTCAGGTTCTTCTCCAAGGTGTCCTTATAGCTCTGCATCCACACTTAGTAGCACTCACTGCTGTGTTTAATTATTTACTTACTTGGGTAATTATTTGACGATTCCCTAGTTTTTCCAGTAGACTACTGGCACCGTGAGGGTAAGAACCATCTGTCTTGCTCACTGTCTCCATTACCTTGCACAGGCCTAGCTTTTAGTACAGATTTCATAAATGTTTGTTCAGAGGAGGAATAAAAGGAATAAGTGAATTTAAGAAGACAAACTAGTGATGACCTTTTCCACATTGCCATAGAACAGCAGCTGGCAAGCTATGGCCTGTGAGCCAAATCCAGCCCTCTCTCTGGTTTTGTAAATAAAGTTTTATTGGAATGCAACCACACCCATTTGTTTACATATTGTCTATGGCTGCGTTCCAGCTACAACTGGCAGAGTTGAGTGCTTTCAACAGAGACACTGTGGCCCACAAAACCCAGAATATTTACTATATGACCTTTTAAAGGAAAAGTTTGCCAACTCCTGCCCTAGAATCCTAGTAAATTCAGACTGAAAAGAGGAGGTTCTCCGAATGCAAACAATGCTAGCAGAGCTAACCTGTGGTTCTTTTGTTAGGTATTCGAAATGCTCATTAACCCTGGAGATAACATTCTCCTATCTGAACCTGCCTATCCAGGAACACTTGAAGCTGTGAGTACACATTTTTACAAAAGGTCTCTCTCACAGTAATAAGAAGAAAGCATTGCACATTTAGAATTGTCTTTGTCCTTTCAAAATTAAAATGGCATTTTTCCTCAGTACAGGAGAATAGGAGAATCTTAAATGATACAGATACATATATTTATGTTAAATGTACCTTTTGCTTTATGAATGTGGTTTTTAGAAATCCAAATTTATAGGTACTAAAATTAGGTTTTCTAAATATGTCCAATTTTCTTAATATTTTACTTGAACTGTGACTTAATTTACAAAAATTTAGTTTTAATTTTATTACCATCTGCATAAGTATAACCATATTATCTATCAATTTAACATAACTATAAGCTAATATGGTGTAATTAGGACTTAAGTGTTAAATTAATGGGACTGTCCTCTCCAGAATGCAGAAGCTGATCATGGGGTTGGCTATACACTGACCAGACCACACCGATGCGAATGAGGTTTGTCTTAGCGCACCATATTTCAGGATAAATGTGTGTCCAAAGAGGAGCACATTCAGAGAAGAGCACCCAGAGTGAACAGGGAGTTGCAAACCATACCATGTGATGAGTGCCTGTAGGAAACGCAGCTGTTTGCCCCAAAAAGAGCAGACTTGGCAGAGACACGAGAGTTGCCTTAAATGTATACAAGATACAAGTTAGCCAGGGAGCAGGGGAATTAGATTTATCTGTCCATGTCCTGAAATTGATAGAACTTAAGCCAAGGCGGGGTGGGGGGCGGGCTGCAGGAAAAACAACCTCAACTCAGTATAAGAACTTTTTAGCAGCCTTGACTGCTGCCTCAGGGTGAGGCATCCCCCATCACTTCCGGCGCCCGTATTCTCAGGTGTCCCTTAGCGCAGACGTTGTGGAGGTAATTATGGCTTAGCGTAGGGGACCTGAATGAGATATGAGATGACCTCCATGCTCTTTTACTTCTAACTTCATGGATTCTTCTTTTTCCACAAATTTGCTGTTATTTTTTAAAAGTCAAAATATAAACAAACAGCTATTCTTGATGAGAGGCGTATTTTCTCAGTACTCCTAAATAGGGATATAATTGACATTAAAAATATTTTTTTCTTAATTATTAGATACTAATTATTGTTTATTTTCATGAACTCCCAAGACTTAAGATTACCTTATGCCTATAAATATAAAACTGGTGCCCACATACACAGCATGCATATACACAAGCACTAATATTTTCACATACACAAACAGAAACAGTGTGCCAACCTATGAGGAAATATGCTAATAAGCAATGTTTGTTCATTTCATAGCCCGATACTGATTTTTTTTTTTTTCATGGTAAATGTGGTTCATAAATTTAAGTCCTTTTAAATTTGTCAGAAGGAGAGTCTGGTTCATTCCCATTTACTGTATAATTTGCATTTGCCTGCTAAAAAGGGTATTTGCTTTTCCTTTGAAAATTCTTTTTCTGAGGACTAAATAAATTATTGTTATTTAAGTTCCAATTTTTTTCCCTTTATGTTCATCCATGAATGAGATCCTGCAAGATTTTTATAAAATTATCTAAGTGCAAATCCAGTTCAGCCTTAGCAGTTGGTAAAACATTGAAATCCTTCCATATTGCTTGGTAAGCTGCTGGCTTGGTCCCCCCCCAGAGCCCTGTCACTGCTCTGGCTTCCCTGGCCCCACTCCCAGGACCACTCTGATGCCCCCATGAGCCAGGGTTAATGCTGGCATAGCAGGGAGCTCCAGGACCCTGTTTCAGCCTGCATCTGTGTTCTGCTGGATCAGTGCCCATGCTACAGCAGTTATTAAATATTTTAATTATTACCTCTGCTTATAACTACTTTATGTATCAGCTTAGTAGATGCATGCATTTTGTTACTCATTTCCTCTGTCAAAAAACAGTCATCAATAAACACCTACTTTATGAACCAGCTCTAACTATAAAGATAATTCAGTCCGAAGAGACTAGATTATACTGTGTAACAAATGACCACTGTGTCTCAGTGGCTTACAGCTGCAAAGGTGTATTTCTCATGTCCACTGTGGATCAGCTGCAGTTCTCTTCCATGTCTTCTTCCTTCCAAGCCCCAGGGTGATTGATGGAAGCAGTCTCTCTCTGGAACAATGCCAGTCTTACAGCACAGGGAAAAGAGCATCACGAGCTGGGATCGTAAAGCTTCTACTTGAAAGGGACACACTTCACTTCTGGTCACAATTTATTGGCCAGAGCAAGATATATGGCCACATAAAAGATAGTGATGGCTGTGGAGAGAAATCGATTTCTTCATCTGGGAAGAGGGAAGATATTACTGAGCGATAATGGAATCTACCACAAGGGAACGGTGGAATTAGAATATACAAGCTCAACCCTCTGGAGTTACGGCTGAGTGTAGGTTTAGCTGTGTTTCAGGGTGTAAATGGTAAAGTTCTTGGTTAGTATAAGAAAAATCAATGGCAGTTAAGTGTTTTAACCATGTGTGAATCTCAGGTTTTCTTTTTCTTATGTGCTTAACAGCTGTATCCACTAGGCTGTAACATAATTAATGTTGCCAGCGATAAAAATGGGATTATTCCAGAGTCCCTCAAAGAAATACTTTCCAAATGGGAACCAGGAGATTCACAGGACCCCAAGAAAAAGACCCCCAAATTTCTTTATACTATCCCAAACGGCAGCAACCCTACTGGAATTTCATTAACAAGTGACCGCAAAAAGGAAATCTATGAGGTATTTTAAAAGAGTATGTTATGTGACCATGTTCCTATTTCTTTTTAAATTTTTAGAAGAATGTTGTGCAAGTTCCCTTGGTGGTGATGTGATATTTGGGAGAAATCTTTTAAAAATAAGAGAAATGTACCCTTCCTGAAGTCTCTTTTATGTACCTGACTGCTCCCTGGCCTTTTACTACATAGATATATATTTTTTTAAAGAGTAGTCTTTTAGTTTCCTGGCTGCTAAGACAAATGCCATACAACAGGTTGGCTTAAAAACCTGATGGCTTACAGTTGCAGAGACTGGAAGCTTGCTGCTCCCCTTGGGTGAGTATCTTCTGGCTGGCCAGCAATCTTGGGGTTCCTTGGCTTTACCTTCACATGGCGATGCACAAGGCCACAGCTTCTCCTTTCTCCTCCAGGTTCCTTTGGCTTCCAGTTTCTGGATGCTGCCTGTGGCATTTTCTCCCCTACCTCTCCCCTGAACTACAGACTTAAGTATCTAACTTCCTACTTGATATTTCCACTTGGATGTACAATAGGCATTTATTTTTCTTTTTAGTTTTTATTTTTAATATACTTTTTATTTTTTTTTAAGATACTTAGATTACGTAAATGTTACATAAAAAATATAGGGGATTTCTATATGCCCAGCTCCCTACCCTTCCCACATTTTCCCTCATTAACAACATCCTTCATTAGTGTGGTACATTTGTTACAATTGATGAACACATATTGGAGCATTGCCACTAAGCATGGATTATAGTTTACATTGTAGTTTACACTCTCTCTCGAACAATTTTGTAAGTTATGACAAGATATATAATGGCCTGTCTCTGTCATTGCAATGTCATTCAGGACAGTTCCTAGGTCCTGAATATGTAGTAGACATTTCAAACTTAACTTGGCCAAAATAAAGCTCTTGATTTTCCCCAGCCCAGCCCCTAACCTCCAAGTCACAGTCCATCATATTCCCTATCTCCATAAGTAGTGCCACCATGTACAGTTACCCTTTATTCTTCTTTCCTTGCTGTCCTCCCTCCTGCCCCACCCCTTAAATTTGATCTGACTCTTCCACCAAGTTTATCTAAACCCACCCGTTTCTCTCCACCACCGTCATCTTCATCTTCCAGGCCACCGCCTTCTGTTATTAGACTACAGCATCCTCTTCAGTGGATCCCTGCTGCATCCCACTCTTGAGCGCTAGACATTCATTGTTCATACCGCAGCCAGTCAGGTCATCCCCTGCTGGGATGTAAATGTGAAGCCAGTCACCGTGTTCCCCATGCACAGTGCTCTGGAGGCTTCCCCTTGAAGTCAGAGTGACATTCATGCTCCTTGATCTGCCTTGCGAAGCCAAGTGACCTGGCCAGCCTAGTCTCTGTCTCATCCTACCCTCTCACGCTCTAGCCACACTGGCCTTCATCCTGTCCCTTAAACATGCCAGGTTTTTTCTCACCCGTGGGCCATTGAACTTACTCTTCCTCAGTCCAGAATCCTCTTCCCTGATATTTGTACAACTGGCTCCTTCCTATCATTCTGGTTCCAGTGTTACCTCACCAGGAGTGGCTTCACCATGATTCAACCTGAAGTAACTGCCCTGCCACTCTCACTCCCATCACCCCATTTTAATGCTGTGCCTAGCACTTGTAACCCCCCATTCACTGTTGCCTCCGCTCATAATCTGTGGACTTAGGTGTAGTCTGTCTCCCCCACGGAAGCCTCTCCTGCCTTGTTCATCTCATTGCCTTTATTGTCTGGGACAGCAGGCACTCAAAAAAAAAAAAAAAAAACCCCCATGGGAGGTGGGGCTATGGGAGTCCCTATATTTTTTGTGTAACATTTATGTAATCTAAGTATCTTCTAGAAAGAAATTTATTTAAAAAAAAAAAACTTCTTGAATGAATGGATTCAAAGTAGTAGAGTCTAAATTAATTTCATTTTAGATTGCTTTTAAGAAATAAATATATTACTTTTACCTTTTTAGCTGGCAAGAAAATATGATTTCCTCATAATAGAAGATGATCCTTACTACTTTCTCCAGTTCAACAAGGTGAGTGACGACGTGAACTTATTTCACTACTAGAAGATAAGTTGGCGTAAGTTATTGTACTACATCTGATTTTAGCTTGGGAGAGATGAGTCAGAAGTAACCCACCTTTACAATGAAATTAAGTAAATCATTATTAATTTGCTACCACTTCAGGTTTTTGTCTGTCAGTGTTATTATGAAATTAGCGTTATTCATTTTTGGTATTACTGCTATTTGCAGAAATTACTTACCTTCAAGATAGTAGCTGGCTCTCTGTACCGTGCACTTGATCAAACAGAGTGAGTCAGGGCTGATGGCCTTTAACTCCTAGTGCTGATTCATACCTTCTTAGACATCATACCAGGGATGTCAGGTGGGTTTTATCTTGGGTGTCGTCTTCCGTCTCTCGCTAACAGCTAACTGGAATGATGTCTTGAGAAGGATTTGGAAACTGTGTTTAAGCTGAGGGGGAAGAGAGCTGTGCTGGATTAGCGATGTCCCTCCTGAACACAGGATCATGCCGTCTATTCGCTACTCCTATCACTCACATCCGGGGTCTTGCCCCCAAGGTTCTGGGCCATCAGTTCCTTTCTCTCTGTGTGTGCTGCCTTTCATGATTACTGTTTCTTGATAGACACTAATAGTGGCACACACTCCCAAAGCCTGGCTCCTCAAAATCCAGCACTGTGCATTCACCATCTTTATTTGCCCTCTGTATTGCAGAGAGCATGTTCTTAGATTCTGTCCTCACTTTAAATTTACTGAAAAGACACAAGAGCTCTTGATTTCCCTATCTGGATTGCCTGCATATCACTTCTGCCTCCCTATCCTCCCACTCTCAGCATGGCCATGGCACCCTTTCTTGTTTGCAACTTCTTTCGAAGTAGATATTGAATGCAGTATTCCATACTGACCAAATCTCTCGTCTTCATTTCTTATCTTTATTTATATCTTTATATCATTCTAGCTGGCTCTCAGGGTCAGCTTTCTCTCTCTGAACTCTCCTGAACACAGCTGGCCCTCTTTATTTTGATCTTGTCCAAACTAGTTCTTCTTCAGTGAGTCCCTCCTCTAAATCTGTTAATCCTGGATTCCAGCGCTGGGGGCAAGGAATCCAACGCTGTTCGAGGTTTCCCTAAATTCATAATAAAGGCATCTTAAGCAAATGATAAAAGCTCTTATGTGGGTTTTGACAGAAGAAGCCATGAAGACAGGCAGATGCTAATAAAACACGCATCTGTGTTTCATGTTCCGTTTTAAAGGTTGAGATAAAGGTAATATAAGACATGGTTGTGCTACTGTTATCTCTGCTCTCCATGCAAAGTAAATATATGGCAGTCAACAGAGTACTCAAGCCAATAGTTTTTTGGTGTTTTTTCTGTTTTGTTTTTATTTTAAGCCCTGGGTACCAACATTTCTTTCCATGGATGTTGACGGTCGTGTCATCAGAGCTGACTCTTTTTCAAAAGTCCTCTCCTCTGGGTAAGGCCTCGTGTCTCTATCTAAAAGAGGGAGAAACTGTACTTCAGGATCTTTTAGTCCAAATAACTTTTTTCATTTACGATGCTTGTATTCCACTTGACTTAAAGCACCAGTTTGATTATTAATATTAACGTAGGTCTTTTTTCCCTCTGTTCATCTCCAGCTATCAAAGTTATTTGATCATTAATCTAAAATTGTAGTGGAATTGATCAGGTTTTGGGTTACATATATAAAAAAGAGCACATTTGGAAATATCTGTTCAGAGTTGTGTTGTATTTTAAATGTACACATAAATTTAAATTTTTATTTTAAGTAAGAAGTAGATAGTTCTGTTAGAATGTTTTAATTACCTAGATTCATTCAGCCCCAGGTCACAATTCTTTGCCTAACGAAGTCAGTAAAGTGGAATGTATTAATTGTTAATACGTGATTAGTATTGTTCCTTTTCTCTTTTGTATAGGTTAAGAGTAGGCTTTATGACAGGTCCAAAACCTTTAATAGAGAGAGTTGTTTTACACATGCAAGTTTCATCAATGCACGCCAGCACTTTTATACAGGTAAGGACAATTTAACAAATAGAATTTTTTAAAAATCACATCAGAATAGAAAATAGATGTTGGCAAACAAGGTTGAGTTATGGTGGCAAGAAGGAAAAAGATCACTGATAATTAATCATCAGATCCAATATGGACTTAGTTAGGAGACCAGATGTCACAGGTGTTTTACTCTTAAGAGGCAAATGAGAATTGAATGAGCCTGGTGTTATTTGGAGGCTTAGCCCAGACTCCTTGAAGATCAGGATATCTTATTCCTCTTGTGTTCCTAGCATCGAGCCTCAGGACTTAGTATGAAACCTTTGTTGAACTGAACAAGCTAAAACTGAACTTGATGAAGTAATATAACTTTGGCTTCATTATCTTGGAATCTTCCATGAGATCAAGGATTCCAAACCTGTCTAGTGATTCTTTGTTTGCCTCCATTACTCATGGACTAAAATTCCCCTAAAGACACTGATTGGAATGTACTTTAACTAAAATAAAGTAAAATTTTAAAAAAATTTTAGGAGGTACCAGGGATTGAATCCAAGACCTCGTACGTGGGAAGCAGACGCTCAACCACTGAGCTACATTCACTCCCCAATTAAAGTTGGTTTTTTCTGTTTGTTTGTTTTTGTTTTTTGGAGGTACCAGGGATTGAATCAGGGTACTCGTACATGGGAAGTAGGTGCTCATCCATTGGAGCTACTTCTGCTCTCTTAAAATTAATTTTTGGGAATATATAAGTTTCCTTACAAACTAGGAGGAATTTTTGGATCCATCCCTAATGCAGTCTTGAGCTTCAGATCTTAAAGATAGACTCGCTACTGAAGAACTCAAAATTAATGGAAAATTTTACATAGAATAAGACATGTGTTTAATATTTTACATTCCATAAAGTGTAGATGTATAAATTTCCCCATGTTTTACCATGTTGGGGATGTTTTTGTAGTTTATGTATCTGTTATCAATACAACTTCACTTATAATGTTTAGAACTGCCAAGTCTAAAATGTGTTTGGAGATAAAAATTCTCCAAACACGTTTTATACTTTTACGTATCTTTTATCCATTTTATATATTTAGAGAGATGGTATAGTATGGAAATTGATAGCAAGGATCTGGAGCCAGACAAACTTGACTTTGAAATGTGGCTCTGAGTCTAGCTTTGAGGCATTGGGAAAGTTAATTTAACCCTTGCACCTTTGTTTCCTCATTGGTAAAGCAGAAATAATAACCTGCCTCAGAAGATTATTATGAAGATTAAATAGTTAAATATATTAATATTTTATAAGAGGGTCTAAAACCTAACAAGCACTATCTAAGTATTTGTTATGTTTATCATTGTAGCCATTGTTATTCCTTAACATTTATTATTAATCATATGGCAGAGTATATGTACTTGTGAGTGATTTGCTTTTACATTTGGCAAAAAGCACATTTTAAGGGATGAACCATGACATCTGTTATTGTTTTATCTCTTCTAGCTTCTGTTATCACAGCTTCTACACCAGTGGGGAGAAGAGGGCTTCCTGGCTCATGTAGATAGGTATTGACTGATTTATTAAAATGTTTACGAATAACATAGGCTAGTGGACATAGTAAAGAGCACCCAGAGTGTTGATTTATTACTCTCCCTTCCTACATATCTTTTTTTTTTTTTTTTTTTTTTTACCAGGAGGTCCCAGGGATCGAACCCAGGTCCCTCCATATGGGAGACGGACGCTCAACCATTTGAGCCACATCCATCTCCCCTACATATCTTAAAATGGGTAATAGAGAAAGTCCATTAGAAGCAAAAAGTCTTTAAGTTTTATTACTTCTTGACCTAGAAATTCGTACCATGAATATCCAAGGTAGGAATGGAGACTATATGCTTTGAGAGCAGTTCCTACCCATTAAGGAGATAGTTTGACATTCCCACACAGGTTAGGATTCACTTGTTTCACTGATTTAGAGGGTATTCTTTTCATTTTTATTTTATTGAATAATCAATTAACCGTGAGGAACACATGACACAGGAATTTGCTTAAATACAGATGACTGGCAACACAATTTACCTAAATAACCAATATATTAGTGCAAGTTATGAATTACTTTAGTTATATAAACGTGGCACTTCCTAGGTCATTTAGAAGTAAAGAAAAATGGGGCATCCTTATTCCCAGCATCGTTTCAGTAGTGTTTTCTTTGATCCTAAGAGTTCTACCTTTAAAGTGACAGTCATTATTTTGGAGAACTAGACGTATGTACTGATCTTGCTATTTCCGTTGTAACTATATTTTAGGTTCCATATTTTACTTAGAAATGGACTTTGCATGATTTGTTTTCATTTTTGAAGGATTCCACAATAAAGGAAAAATACAGTGGTAAAAATGTTAACCACCAGACAAGTCAATACATTTTATTCTCTTATCAAACATTCGATATTTTAATCAATATAGGAAACAAATTCTTATAAGACCCTAGAGCCTTTTTTAGTTTCCGCAATCAGTGTACTAAACATATCCTTTTCATTGTTTCCTCCTTCTAGGGTTGCTGATTTTTACAGGAAGCAGAGGGATGCATCGTTAGCAGCTGCAGAGAAGTGGCTGAGTGGTGAGTGGGATGTACATCCAGTAAATCCCATCTTTGTGGTAATAGTAGCACCAATATGAGAGGGCAGTAAATAGTGTATATTGTTGATAATCCCAGTGGAAAAGAAACCAGAGTCCAGAAGTGTTCTTGCCAAGAAAATGTTATCCTACAAAAGTGATCTCAAAACTGCCAGTCTGGAGAATGGCCCCCAGGACTTCTGGGAAGGTAGAGGATTAGACAGGCAGATGGATCACTTCTCTCCTAGAAAAAATAATTAGAGGACCAGCAGAGACCATCTACAGGGCTGCTCTGGGGCTCAGGACAAAAGGGAAAGTCGAGACACCACCCAGAAGAGAGAAGGGAAAAGGAAAGGAGTCTCAGCTGGCTGAAAAATCCCATGAGTAGAGCTGCAGCAGCCGGTGCCCTTCCCACACCTACAGAGCAAATAGCAGTCTATGGACTCCAGCAGCTGCAGACTGCAGTGGCTGCAGACTGAGGGCATTGCAAGGGTCCTCTTTCCCAAGAAGGGGAAGGGACACAGCCTACAGCAAATTCAGATTTTGACCAGCGAACTTGGTCTGATGCATTGGAGGGGTCCCACACTTCCAGGGCTGGATGGGACCCTGACATTGTTTGCACTGAGAACCAACAGGGAGCAAAACACAAATTGCCTTCTCAGATGCCTTCCCTGCTGCCCCTGGCTGGTTGCTGAGGGTGTGGTCAGCCAAAGGTAGAGAACACCTTCTGAGAAGGTTTGTGGGATTGGCCTAGCCCTGAGGACATTGCTTCTGTACTGCCTACCCACCTGAGGAGTTACACTGAATGCATTGCCCCCTGGCACCTGGGGCCTGAGCTGAGAAGTCTGCCAAAGATCACTATCTGCTAGCCACACCCAAAAAATGCAAAAAAAGGGAAAAATAAATAAGTAAATAAAAGAGGTGAGCAGGTGCCTTTACTGCCACCCTCTCCCAGGCCCTTGGAAACTGGCCTGCACACCATTACTGGGTCCTTAGCCCTAGTTTGAGCAGTTGAACAAGAGCAATCATAAATATCTAGAACAAGTTGAACTAAGAGTCAAAGTACAGTGGTAGCACACAGGTACTTAACACTTAATCCTTAGGCAAGAGAGAGAATCTGAACATTAGAGTAAACTCAGCATCAGAATCAGATGCCTAGACATCAGCAAAAATTTCAAGCCATACAAAAAAAAGAAAGCTATGACTCAGGCAAAGAAACAAACCAAAGCTCCAGACAAGACACAGGACTTGAAACAGCTAATCAACAAGGTTTATACAAATCTCCTAAATCATGGAGTTGAAGGACAACATGGCTAAAGAAGTAACAAACAAGAAAACACTGAGTGAGCACAGAAAGAAATTTGAAATCTTGAATAGAAAAATAACAGAATTTATGGGAATGAAAGACACAATAAGTGAGATTAAAAATACAGTAGCTTAAGCAGATGTAGCTTAAGTGGTTGAGCACCTGCTTCCCATGTACAAGGTCCGGGGTTCAATCTCCGGTAGCTCCTAAAAAGAAAAAAAAATACAATAGAGACACACCACAGCATATTTGAAATTAGGTAAGAAAGAATCAGTGACATAGAGGAAAGAACAACTGAAATTGAAAAGAGAGAAAAACAGAGAGAAAAGAATGGAAAAACTTGAGCAGGGGCTCAGGGAGTTGAATGATAACATGAAGCACACCAGTACACCATGGGAGTTCCAGAAGGAGAAGAGAAAGGAAAAGGGCAGAGAGAGTATTTGAGGAAATAATAGCTGAAAATCTCCCAGGTCTCAAAAAAGACATGAGTATACGTGTTCAGAAAGCACAACGTACTCCAATTAGAATAAATCCACATAGACCTACCCAAGGCACCTAATATTCAGAATGCCAAAGATAAGAGAAAATTCTGAAAGCAGCAAGGGAAAAACAAAGCATCACATACCAGGGATGTCCAATAAGACTTGGTACAGATTTCTCTTCAGAAACCATGGGGGTGAGAAGGCAGTGGTATGATATAATTAAGGCACTGAAAGAGGAAAACTGCCAGCAAAGAATTCTTTATCTAGCAAAACTGTCCTTCAAATATGACACTGAGTTTAAAATTTTTTCAGATAAACAGAAACTGAAAGAATTTGGAAACAAGGATCCAGCTCTGTAGAAAACATTAAAGGGAGTTCTAGAGCCAGAAAAGAAAAGTGACGAGAGAGAGGCTTGGAAGAGAGTGTAGAACTGGAGACTTTCAGAAAGGGTAACCAGAAAGGTAAAAAGATGGTCAAAAATGAGATATGACATATGAAAGCCAAAGGATAAAATGACTGAAGTAATGCCTTTATAGTAATATCACTGAATGTGAATGGATTAAACTCTCTAATCAAAAGAAATAGCATGACAGAATGGATTTTTTAAAATGAGCCATCTATATGCTGCTTACAAGAGACTCACCTTTGACCCAAGGATACAAACCGTCTGAAAATAAATTTGGAAAAAGATACTCCATGCAAATACTAACCAAAAAAGAACAGGGGTAGTTATACTAATATCAGACATGACAGATTTTAAATGTAAAAAATTATAAGAGATACAGAAGGCCATTATAGACTAATAAAAGGGACAATCCACCAGGAAGGAGTAACAGTCATAAATATCTGTGCCCTAAAACACATGAGGCAAAACTGAAAGGAGAAATAGACATCTCTACAATAATATTTGGAGACTTCAACACCCCACTCACATCAATAGATAGAACAACCAGACAGAAGATCAGCAAGGAAACAGAACTTGAACAATATGATAAGCAAACTGGACCTGATAGACCTATACAGAACATTATACCCCAAAGCAGCAGATTATACAACATTCATCTCAAGTGCTCATGGATCTTTCTCCAGGATAGACCACATGTTGGGCCACAACACAGCTCTCAATAAATTGTAAAAGATTGAAATTATACGAAGCACCTTTTCTGTTCATAATGGAATGAAGCTGGAAATCAATTATAGGAGGGAAAGAGGAAAATTTGCAAATATGTGGAGGCTAAACAACATACTCCTAAACAATCGGTGGGTCAAATAAAAAATAGCAAAAGAAATTAGTAGATCTCTCTAGACAAATGAAAATGAGAGCACAACTTACCAAAACTCATGGGATGGGGAGCAGATGTGGCTCAGGCAATTGGGCACCCACCTCACACCAGGTTCGGTTCCCGGTGCCTCCTAAAGAAATAAGACGAACAGATGCCAGAATGAGCAGACATCGCAACCAGCAGATGCCACAACCAGAAGAAGCTGTAGACACTGCAACGAGCAGATGCCGCAACAAGCAGATGCCACAACCAGCAAAAGCCGCGACCAGCAGGGAGCAGAAGTGGCTCAAGGGGTTGGGCACTCACCTCCCACATGGGAGGTCTCGGGGTCAGTTACAGTGCCTCATAAAGAAGACGAGCAGACAGACAAGGGGGCCATCTCATGGGGTGGCGGGGAATTAAAAAAAAAAAAAGAGGAGGAGAGCAGGTGTAACTCAGTTGAGTGCCTGCTTCCTGTGTACGAGGTCCCACGTTCAAACCCTGGTGCCTCCTGGAAAAAAAAATTATGAGATACAGTGAAGGCTGTGCTGAGGGAAATTTATAGCACTAAATGCCTATCTTTAAAAAGAAGAAAGAGCTAAAATCAAAGCTCTAACTGAACAACTGGAGAAACTAGAAAAAGAACAGCAAACCAATCCCAAAGCAAGTAGAAAAAATAAAATAAAGACTAGAGCAGAATTAAATGAAATTGGGAACAAAAAAAACAATAGAGAAAATCAATAAAACCAAAGCTGGTACTTTGAGAAAATCAGTGAACCCTTAGCAAGACTAACAAGAAAAAAAAAGGGGGTATAAATAAATAGAATCAGGAATGAAAGGGGTAAAATTACAACTGAACTTACAGAAATAAAAAGGATCATAAGAGGATATTATGGGACTCTAGACCATCTAGATAAAATGGACAAATTCCTAGAAATGCAAAAACAACCTACACTGACTCTACAAGAAATAGGAAAACTCAGCAAACCAATCACAAGCAGTGAGATTGAATCAATCATCAAAAATCTCCCAAGGAAGAAAAGTCCAGGACTGGATGGATTCACACGTGAATTCTATAAAACATTTCAAGAAAAAGTAACACCTATCCTGTTTAAACTCTTCGAAAAAATTGAAGAGGAGGGAAAATTACCCGACACATTTTATGAATCCAACATCACCCTTAATACCCAAGCCAGATAAAAGACCCTACAAGAAAACAAAATTACAGACCAATCTCTCTAACGAACGTAGAGGCAAAAATTCTAAACAAAATACTTGCAAATTGAATCCAACAGCATATCAAAAGACTTATTCATCATGACCAAGTGAGATTTATTCCTGCTATGCAAGGGTCATACAACATAAGAAAATCAGTTAATATGTCGTACACCACATAAACAATTGAAGGGATAAAAACACATGATCATCTCGATTGATGCAGAAAAGGCATTCAACAAAATCCAGCATCATTTCTTGATAAAAACATTTCAAAAGATAGTAATAGAAGGAAAACTCCTCAATATGATAAAAGGCATATATAAAAAACCCCACAGCCAACATCGTACTCAATGGGGAAAGGTGGAAAGCTTTGCCTCTTAAGTTTGGCAACAAGACAAGGATGCCCATTGTCACCATTGTTATTCAACGCTGTACTAGAAGTTCTAGCTGGAGCAATTAGACAAGAAAAGAAAAGGCATCCAAACAGGAAAAGAAGTAAATCTCTCACTATTTGCAGATGACATGATCTTATATTTAGAAAATTCTTAAATGTCTACAGCAATGCTACTTGAGCTAATAAACAAGATCAACATGAAAAATATCAATAATGTTTCTATACACTACGACTGAACAATCTTAGGAGGAAATTAGGGGGGGGGAGTCCATTTACAATAGCAGGAAAAAGACTTGAATACCTAGGAATAAATTTAACTAAAGAAGTACAGGACCTATATGCAAAAAACTACACAACAATGCAAAAAGAAGTCAATGAAAACCTGAACAAATGAAAAGATATTCTGTGTTCATGGATTGGAAGGTGAAATATCATTAAGATGTCAGTCTTACCCAAACTGATTTATTGATTCAATGCAATACCAATCAAAATTCCAAAAGCTACTTTACAGAAATTGAAAAGGCAATTGTCAAATTTATTTGGAAGGGAAAGTGCACCCAAATAGCCATAAGCATTCTAAAAAAGAAGAGCTATGTGTTAGTAATTTTACTGCCTGACCTTGAAACATATTACAAAGCTACAGTGGTCAAAACAGCATGGTATTGGTATAAAGATAGACACATTGATCATTGGAATAGAATTGAGAATTCAGAAATAAACTCTCACCTATACAGCCAATTGGTTTTCGACAAACCCACCAGTCATGTTGATGGGACAAAATAGTCTTTTCAACAAATGGTGCCAGGAGAACTGGATATCCATAACCAAAAGAATAAAAGAGGACCCCTAACTCATTCTATTTACAAGAATCAACTCAAAATGGATCAAAGACCTAAATATAAAAGCACTAAAACTACTAGAAGAAAATGTAGGGAAACATCTTAAAGACCTTGTGGTAGGTGGTGGTTTTTTGGACCTTACACCCAAAGCACGTGAAACAAAACAAAAAAATCGATAAATGGGACCTCCTCAAAATTAAATACTTTTGCAACTCAAAGGACTTTGTCAAAGGGTGAAAAGGCAGCCAACTCAATGGGAAAAAATATTTGAAAATCACATATCCAATAAGGGCTTAATATCCATTATATGTAAAGAGATGCTACAACTCAACAATAAGAAGACAAACAGCCTGATTAAAAAATGGGCAAAAGACTTGAATAGACTTTTGTCCAAAGAAGAAATACAAATGGGCAAAAAACACATGAAAAAATGTTCAACATCACTAGCAATTAGGGAAATGCAAATCAAAACTACAATGCGATATCATTTCACACCTATCAGAAGGGCCACTATTAAAAAGACAGAGAACTACAAGTGCTGGAGAGGATGAAGAGAGATAGGAACACTTCTTCACTGTTGGTGGGAATGCAGGATGGTACAACCACTATGGAGGACTGTTTGGCAGTTCCTAAAGAAGTTGAATATCAACTTGCCATATGACCCAGCAATACCACTACTGGGTATATACCCAGAAGAACTGAGAGCAGTGACACAAACAAAACATCTGCACACCAGTGTTCATAGTGGCATTTTCATACTTGCCAAAAGATGGAAACAAACCAGGTGGCCATCAACTGATGAATGGATAAACAAATTGTGGTATATACCCATGGTGGAATACTATGCAGCTGTAAGAAGAAATGAAGTCATAAATTATATGACTACATGGATGAACCTGGAGTACATTATGTTGAATGAAGCAAGCCAGGCACAAAAGGACAAATACTGTATGATTTCACAACTATTGAATGAAATATCTTGTTTATCAGGAATGAAAGGGAGCATATTAGGACTGATCCCACAGAAATAAAAAGGATCATAAGAGGATATTATGAGAAACTGCATGCCAACAAATTAGACAACCTAGATGAAATGGATAAATTCCTAGAAGTGCACAACCTACATTGACTTTACAAGAAATACAGGAACTCAGCAAACCAATCACAAGTAATGGGATTGAATCAGTCATCAAAAATCTTCCAACACAGAAAAGTCCAGAATCAGATGGCTTTACAGGTGAATTCTACTGAACATTTCAAGAATTAATGCCAGTCCTGTTTAAACTCTTCCAAAAATTTGAAAAGGAGGGAAAATTACCCAACACATTTTATGAAGCCAACATCACCCAAATACCAAAACCAGATAAAGATACTACAAGAAAATTACAGACCAATGTCCTCAGTGAACATAGATGCAAAAATTCTCAACAAAAGACTTGCAAATCACATCCAACAGCATATCAAAAGACTTATACATCACAACCAAGTGAGATTTATTCCTGTTATGCAAGGCTGGTTCAACATAAGAAAATCAATCAATGTAATACACCGCATTAATAAATTAAAGGGAAGAAAGCACATGATCGTCTCGATTGATGCAGAAAAGGCATTTGGTAAAATCAAGTATCCTTTCTTGATTGAAAAAAAAAACTTCAAAAGATAGGCATAGAAGGAAAGTTCTTCAGCATAATAAAGGGCATATATGAAAATCCCACAGCCAACATCATACTCAATGGGGAGAGGTTGAAAGCTTTGCCTCTAAGATCAGGAACAAGACAAGGATTCTCACTCACCACTATTATTCAACATTGTACTAGAAGTTCTAGCTAGAGCAATTAGGCAAGAAAGAGGGGAGGGGAGGGGAGGCATTCAAATTGGGAAAAAAGGGAGTAAAACTCTCAGTATTCATAGATGACATGATCCCATATTTAGAAAATCCCAAAATGTCTACAACAAAGCTATTAGAGCTAATAAATGATTTCAGCAAAGTGCCAGGATACATGATCAACATGCAACAATCAGTAGCATTTCTATATGCTAGTAATGAGCAAGCTGAGGAGGAAGTCAAGAAAAAAATTCAATAGCAACAAAAAGACTCTAGGAATCAATTTAACCAAGGAAGTACAGGATCTATAGCATAAAACTACAAGCAATGCTAAAAGAAATCAATGGAGACCTAAACAAATGGAAACACATTCCATGCTCATGGATTGGAAAACTGAAAACCTTTATATTTGATTTTTGGCAAAAAAAATAACTATCATTTTCTAACTGTCAGAGTCAAATAGTGATTAATATATGTGCTTCCATTTAATTTTGTGAGAAAGGTTATGACTCCTCCTGCCATACCAAATCAGTATTTATCCCTACTGGTTCTATGAAATATTGTATAATTATGAGTAATTAAAATCTATTTTTGTTAAATATGCGATTTAAATAAAATGATTGAGTTGTTAAAAAAAAAAAAAAAAAAAAAAAATGACCTGATTAAAAAAGGGGAGAACACCTGAATAGACATTTTTCTGAAGAAGAAATACAAATGGCAAAAAGAAACATGAAAAAATGTTCAACATCACTGGCTGTTAAGGAAATGCAAATCAAAGGTACAATGAGATACCATTTCATGCCTACTAGAATGCCCACTGTTAACAAAACAGAAAACTGTTGGAGCAAGACAGCTGCCGACGTCTGCAAGGGTTCAAGCTTCCTGGGTTCCTCTCTTCTCAGGGCTCATTTCTCTCCAGGCTCAGCTGCCTGCTCTCTCCACAAGGCCAGCTGTAGACTCTCAGGCAACCGGCTCATCTCTCTTCCTGGGGCCTCTGCCGTGTCTAATGGAACCTTTTCTCCTTCCTCACAAATCTGCTTCTCTGTGTGTTTACTTCCCAGGCTCCAGGATCAAAACTCCAACTAACTCATCTGCCTTGTGCACTGACGTGGCCCAATCAAAGCCCTAATCATAATTTAATCAAGTAATAGTGAAACCTCCGACAGACCAATTTACAAACATAATCCAGTATCTATTTTTGGAATTCCTAACCAATACCAAACTGCTACAGAGCCCTGTATGATGTTATACATGTTTGTTTTGTAAGTTCACAACTTTTACTGTACACTTATTATTTATATGTGTTCATGTATGAATGATAATACTTCAATAAATTGTTTTTAAATTGAAAAAAAAAAGTAACAGTCTGTAAACCCTGGCCCAGTTCTCCCTATCTCTGCTATACCTGTCTGCTGCAAAGAATTTATGGTTTAAAAAAATCAATTATTCTAAAACTCAACCCAGAGGGTCCTAGCGCCACCTGGCTGTGCCACCCCCTGACCTCACAGTGCAGGGTCTCATGAGCTGGCTCCGGCCCTCTATTCACCTGGCCTGGACCAAGAGAGCCACTCAGCCTGGGCCTGGCATGGGGGGCTCGCACTGGAGCCCGGTCAGACATGGGCAAAAAACACAAGAAGTACAAATCAGACAGACACCTCTACCTTGGAGCTGGTCCCCAAAGTGAGAGGAAACAAAGCCAAGCTCTCCATCAGGCAGCTCAGGTTTCAGCTCAAGCCTCTTCAACAACAAAAAATGAGCATGACAGCCACACAGACAGAAAGCGGTAAAAGAGAAAATACAGGAGAGAAGCACGTTCCAGGAAAAGAAAGGAGTAAAAAAGAAGCAAGATAGAGAGTCTGTGCAGAAGGAGGCAGACTCCTAAGACAGGAATTGCCTCCTGAGAAGCCTCTCAACGTCTTTCACCAAACAAGAAATAGAGGCGACACTTCTTGAAGACACTTTGAATCAATGGATGAGACAATTGCAGAGAAAAGACCCAAGGGCTTTCTTTTCATTTCCAGTGACTGATTTTATTGTTCCCAGCTACTCCATGACATTAAACATCCAAAAGATTTTAGTACCATTAAAGAAAAGATCAATAACAATGACTACCAGTCCATAGAAGAACTAAAGGATAATAACTTCAAACTAATGTGCATTAATGCCATGATTTACAAGAAACAAGAGACAGTTATAAATCTGCAAAGATGCTTTTGCACTTAGAGATGAAAAGTCTTAGCCAGGAAAGAAGTCAGAGCCTGAAGCAGAGCATAGACTTCATGGAAGACTTGCGAAAAAAACAAAACCAGAGAACCCAAAAGCAGACACCTCAGAGAGAAGAGAGAACAGTGCTCCTGGCCAAGGGAGAGGAAGATTCCAGAGATGCTGAAGCCCAAGCCTTTAAAAATCCCAATTAGGAAAACAAAAAGAAAGACAAACATATGCTTGAAAATAAACTTAAAAGCAATAATGTAGAAAGAGAGCAGGAGTAGACTGACCACATTTTTAAGGAATCTGGAAGAAAGCTAACCAGGCAGTAAGTTAATAGTCAGTGCAAATTTGAAAGAAAATCAAATGGGACAGCAGCACTGAGCCTTCCCCCTTCTGTGGATTCCATTGTAAGAGAACCAGGTGACTGCCTTGTGCAACTGGGCATGACAAGCAGATGGGTCAGTCTAGAGTGAAGACTTCGTAGGGGTGCACAGAAAATAAAAAGAGCAGGTAGCTCCAGTGTTGTATTTGATTTATGGATCCTACAGTTCATACATACAACATGATGATTCCACATTTGCAATATCAGCAGGAACAATTCTGATTTACTGTATTCAGCCTATGGGGAGAACACTGATTTTTCTAAGCCATTTCAGCATTCATGGGTTTTTGGCCACATAGCAAGATTATCCATATGTTATAGCAAATGGTGGTTGTTGTTTTTTTTTTTCTTTTTAACATAAGGAGGGTATTGTAGATCCCCCCCATCTCCAATCCCTACAAGAATTGGAGATGGCATCACCTGAAGCTGGCAGCCAGACTAGGATATGAGACAGAGCAAAAGACAAGAAGCAAGTTACAGAGACAAAGCCAGCAGAGAAACAGACTCCGGTAATCAGAACAGGCTCACAGCACCGAAAGCGGTCACAAATTTTGGGACGCCTGTTGGAGTTTCTGACTCCAGAGAAACTGAGGTGTTCCAGAGGAAGTTGAATGAGCACCAAATTGCTCGGGAAGCTCCACAAAGCCTGAACAGTTGTCTGAGAACAAACCTTCTCCCGAACTGTCTCTTGGATCCCTCATTTAAAGAAATGCATAGGGAAGCAGCTGTGGCTCAATCAGTGGGGCTCCCGTTTACCATATGGGAGGCCCCGGGTTCGGTTCCCGGGGCCTCCTGGTGAAGGCAAGCCCGCCCGCACGGCGTGGTTAGCTGACCCAGCGAGCACAAGCAGCAAGAGGGGGATAAATGAATAAATAAATAAAATCTTTAAAAAAAGAAATGCATAGGAAGTCACTCCAGCTGATATTGTGAGCATTCACTGTGTTTGAAAACCACCTGGCATCTACACCAAAAGATTTCGGGGTTATTTCCAAATTTTGCCTCAAATAGAAAAGAAGTTCTCAAACAGAAATATACTCTTTTTCTAATTAGACTGTATAAAGATAAAATAGTACCGATCTAAGGCAGGTCACTCATTATAAATTATATACCTTCTAATCAACCTTCTAATTAACCATAATAATTTGTCTAATATTATCTATTGCTAATTTGATTGGAGAATGGCTTAGATTTAATTTTCTATCATGGAAGAAAGTCAAATGAATTTACATGCTGTAATGATATTAAAAATACCTTTGGATGAATAACAGTAAATCAAAATTTCAACTCCTTATTTCTGTCATATCTCATTCCCTACAAAGTCTTGGTAAAAATAGAGTTGTCTTTTTGATAAGAGTACTGTTTTACTACTACTTTGAATAGTGGAGTTGAAGAAAAAGTTTGAATCAGTAGTAAGTTTTCTTTTTTAAAAAAGAGAGTAATTAAGATCAAAATAATTATCATTCCTTCTTGATTTCTCTATCCTAATACTCAATAAAGCCTATAAATGTCTCTGGAATTCTTGAATTTTAAGTACTTCTCTTCATAATTAATTACATTCTGATAAAAACTCTAATCCTTTGGACTTCTGAAACACTGGAAGAATCTAAAAAGAGTTGAAGAATCCTCTTCTAAAATTGAAACAACCATAATTGTGTTAAGTGTGGTTCCAACTAAGAGAAGGAGAGGTAGGGTTAGATTGCTTGCCCTGCCCTAAGACTGACTAAAATTGTAGATACCCACACATGAATTGTTCTGTTTCCCTCCCTCTTACTTCCTCGCTTACTCCTTGAAATAAAACCCAGGACATAAATTTACAGGGGTCATAAAATTATATTTTTTTAAATGCTATCGTTGAGGAAACTTTTTCAGAAACATTAGAATTTCTGTACTTATGTCATTAAGCAGTATACTCGATATTGTCGGAAATGGCCTTGGAAGATATTTATTCTCTTCTTTTATTTGTAGGTTTGGCAGAATGGCATGTTCCTACTGCTTCAATGTTTTTATGGATTAAAATTAAGGGCATTTCTGATGCGAAACAACTGATTGAAGAAAAAGCCCTTAAGAAACAGGTAAAACGGAGGGAAAAGTTCCTGAAGACAAGTCAGACTTTTTCTTTAAAGTAATTCTTTACATGAATAAAAGTGAAGAGAGATGGTTTTCATTGCCTGCCACCCCAGCTCATATTGTTTGAATATCAGATACGCTGCCTCATTATTAAAATCATGACAGATTTGGGGGCTACATAATTTTTCAGCTGGTCTAAATCAATGGAAATATAGTCATTATATCACGGCCCAACCCCTGATGAGGCTAATAAAGAGCACAGTCTCTGGAGCCTCTCTCCCTTGGTGTGAATCCCAGTTCTACCCCTTACTGGGTACGTAACTTTGGGCAACTTACTTACCCAGCCTGAGCCTCACCTGTACAATGGAGGTAAGAAGACTCCCTCTCTGATCGGGTGCTGTGATGAATAAATGCGCTAATATGTGTAAAGCACTTGGTCTCATACCTGGCACATAGTAAATGCTCAATAAGGATTAGCCGTTAGTATTTTAAAATAGAGGGATTTTTTTTTTTCATGATTATGAAAGTAAAACCCATTGTAACAAATTTGAAAAATGTGTATAAGTATAAAGAAAAATTTTAAATAGCCCATAAATTTACCAGATTTTGTGACCATTTGTGGCACATTTTCTTGAAGAGCTTGTGTATTAGTCAGCCAAAGGGGTGCTAATGTTAAATACCAAAAATGGGTTGGTCTTTATAAAGGGTATTTATTTGGGGTAGAAGTCCACAGATACCAGGCCA
>JAKSZT010054341.1:1289067-1304016 GCA_026826555.1 Tolypeutes matacus | reverse complement strand
AGTTTATTTTCTCCTTTTGTACGTATACCATAAATCTACTTAGATATCATTTTGTAGCATTAATTAACTTGAAAAATAATTATTTCATCCAATTTATCAAATAAATTATCCCTTTCTTTATTAACTGATTCCTTTATCATGTCATCAGTCTTTTGATACACTAAGATCCGTTTCTGGGATCACTTTTGTCTTTAAGCAGTTAGAAAAGAACAGGTTAGGCTGACAATGGCATGATGCAGTGCTACTGCATAAGAGGCCAAAGAGTATGGACATTGGCCCTAGAGACAGACTGCCAGGCTCAGGTGCCTGCTTCACTCCACTGGAAAAGCCACGTATCCTCTTTAGCCCCGTACTTGAGGGCAAGATTTGTGCTTTATTAATTATTCTCATCTAGTAACAGCACATAATAGGTACTTAATAAATATTTTACTAATTTCAAAGAATTACATTTTAATATAGTAAATCAATTTTACTTTTTTTTGCTTTTTTATCAATGCCATTGTATATCTCTGAGCTAGGTGCTAAGGATATAGACTTCATATTTTATTGTAGTTTTTTCAGTCGTCTTCATTTATTCCACATATCCTGTAGCTTATACCTTTTTCTAAATACTATACATTTTCTAAATAATCTCCAACTCTGCTGTAGCCCAGATTTTGGTCATCCTGCAAAGAGAGTATTACCACTTCCTCCCTCCCTCATAGCTCCTTGCTTCTAGTACACCCCAGAGCTTTTCTACTGTATTTGGGGAAATGATGGTTTTTGTCTCATTGTTAATCAGGAGAAAGAAACATTTCTTGTGCTTTGAAAGCTTTTCCCCAGAGTGCCCCAAATCATTTCACTCCCAACTCATCTTTTTTGAGCAGGCAGTGCCCAAAATTTATACCACATAACAACAAGCAGTTACTTCATGCTTTTGAAAGATCATGATTGCACTAGTTAACACTAACTGCCGTGAAAAATAAAACCCAGAGTCTCAGGGAGCATAACACAATAGAAGTTTATTTCTGACACTGAAATTCAACCGTGTGACCTGATGGCAACTCAGCTCCAAGCTGTGGTTCAGAGACCCTGGCTCCTTCTGTCTTGTTGCTCTTCATTCTTCAACGTATGGATTCCAAGGTCTCTGCTAAGTGTAAAGAACACAGTGGATCACACGTGAGAAGTTGTTTATGGCCAGGCCTAGAGGACGATCTACGTCCTTGGTTCCTGTGGTTCAGTGGCCATGCCTGCCTGTAAGGAGCCTGGCAGACAGTATATTTGTATGGCCCGGAGGGAGAGGAAATGGAGTTGGTGATCAGTGAGCCGTCTGCCACAGCGGTCACCAAGAATAGCAGATGTTCCGTCACTCTGTCTTGACACACCAGCCTGCAACACTTTCTTAACATTTGTATTCCTTTATTTTATGCATTTGTCTCATTGATTTACCTTCTTTCAGTTTTTTTAAGTGCACCAAGTTTCTTCCCATCTCAGGGTCTTTACATGCTGCATCTTCTCTCTAAAATACTCTCCCCACTATTTTTGTCTGGTTAACCCGTACTTATTCTTCAGGTCCCAACTTAAGAGTCACTACCATTTTGATAACTTAAAAATGGGAGCTCATTGTTTGAATGTATACTACTTTTCTAGTGCAGTTAAATATTTACTGTTTATTACCTTTTATATTTCTTTTGTCAGCTCACCTTTACCCATTAAGGCTAGAATTTTAGTGTTTCTCTAATACTTTCTGTGCATTGTTTATACATGGGAAGAGCTAGCAATTGCTATATTTATTGTAAATATTTTTCCAGTTCCTATGCTTTTAGTTTTGTTTATTTTATGGCCTACAGAATTTTTACATAAGCTGATTTTCCTCTTGTGATTTCTTCAACTGCTTTTAAACTTAAAGATGTCCTTCCCCACTCCAGGATTAGATTTAAGTTTATTTTCTTTTAGTTTTTCTTCAGTAGTAAATCACTTATTTTCCATAAACTCTCTTAGGTATTAATTGTTCCTGGAAATGCTTTCTACATTGATAGCTCAGCTCCTAGCCCTTACATTCGAATAGCCTTCTCTTTGGCTTCTCCAGAAGAGATAGACTTGGTGAGTACAGTATTCTCTTCAAAGTAAATCAGAGATAAGTTCTATTTTTTGGTGCATGTGGTCATTTTGTGAGTTCCCTATTATTTAATGTCATTTTTGGTTTCTAAAAACCAGCTATTTTTCTAAAGGTCATAAACTTAACATTCAAAGACACAGTTTACTTTGTTGCTAGATTTCTATACGTAAATGACGAGATCAAGTTGGAGTTAAATTTTATTGTATAATTTCTCAGAACCCACTGAACAGTGTTGGGAGATTACCAACATGTTATGAAGAGAACCTTCACCCCCTTCCTTCACGGAAATAACACAAACCAAACGTACAAATTAATGGTAGTTGTCATTCTCTTTCTCTGAAGGAAAAACTATCTGGAAGGGTCAAATAGAATAATATCCACAAATTAGTCAGAGTCTAATTTATATCAAAATAACAGTAAAGAAAGAAACAAAATCCTAAGGACTGTGTATCTGGGAATCCATACAGAAGAGTCATAAATTGAACAGTGTCATTAACCTTGAGAAGAGTTTATACTCATCCTTGCAGATGGTCATTTTAGGGGTGTTCTTTATTTACTTGCTTTCTCATAATATATACTTTATAATCTCTCTCTGCTTTTATGTGTTAATAGAGTTAGACAATTAAAACTATGTAAAATGTGTAAGCAGGTAAAGTTTATATGAAAAATAAAATATGTTATGGAGGAAAATAGAAAATGATGATCTTGAGGACTAAGAGAACAAAATGAAAATCCTGGAAATCCGATATGCTTATTTCTCCATCTATTAGTGAGCATTGATGGCTTCCTACTCAGATAAAGCTGATATTAAACTTGACTTTTTATTGCCTTATCTCAACCCAAGGATACTCTGTTTGAATTTCTAAAGTCATGACAGACTTTTCATTAATAGCACCTCATTTCATCTGTTCTCATTTATTTTCTATTTTAGGGTTTCCAGAGATTGGCCCAACTTATAAAAGAATCTTTATGAAGAAATCAAACTAATTATGCTACTGCTGGATTTTTCAAATAAAATATATTTGTGTTTTAGCAGAAATAAACAATTTGGTGGGGGGGGGGCTGGGAATTGAACCCAGGACCTCATGCATGGGAAGTAGGTGCTCGACCACTGAGCTGCACCTGCTCCTCTAGAATAAAACTCCCTGATTGGCTCAAACGTTATATCTGTACTAATTTAGATAACTTTTAAAGTGCCTTGAAATCTATTACCTTGCCAAAATATATTTATAATCCACTAAGACCTTTTGGTAAATTTTCAACTTGTAAAAATTATTTTCATCTTGGATTTTAATATGAAGAATCCTGTAGTTGCTTTATACTTTCCCATATGTTTTCCTTGAAACTATATTTTACAATGAATTATTTTGAAATTTTAAGGAAATAAGTTAAAATGGCATAATATGTACTTTTTCTATTTGTAGGAAAATCTAATGGGAGTTTGTTATAAAAATTGTTAAAATTTGACCATTGTAAATGATTTTCTGTAAGGGCACAAAAGACATTATGTTATACCACAGAAATCCCTTTAAAATAAAATTCTCAAACTAAACCTACGTAAAGGAATCAGACCGAGTACTTCTAAGTGAGGAATGGAGATAGTGGACTTAGAAAAATTTACTACATTGTATTTTCAAAATACTACATAATTCACAAAATCACATTCTTATCAGTTATTTAAGTTAAATTTACTACAGCCCTATGAGGTCCTTAGGATATGCTTTTTTAATGATTTCCTTCTCTACCTTTTAAAATCTCTATTTTTCCAACTGATTATTAAAGTAACATATACCCATTTTTAAATTTTCAAACAATCCAGAAAGCATAAGGAATAAAGTAAAATCTACCCACTGCCTTACCACCCAGGGATAACAGCCGTTGGCGTGTCATCCATCCTTTGAGATGTTTTTCTGTGCATACACATGTAATTAATAAAAGAATGGGATCTCATATGACTGTATTATAAACACTCTGTATTTGTTTTCTATTGCTGTGTAACAAATTACTACAGCACCCATTTATCAGCTCACAGTTGTGTCCGTCAGAAGGCAGGACAGGGCTGGCTCCTCTGCTCAGATGTCACAGAGGAAATCAAGGTTTTGGCTAGACTGATTTCTCCTCTGGAGCTTCGGGGGGAAAATCCACTTCCAGGTTCATTCTTATTGTTAGCAAAATCCAGTTCCTTACAGCTCTATGGCTTTTGCCGTGTAAAGTAACATAATCACAGGAGTAACTTCCATCATATTCACACTCCCAGGGATTATGGCAAGAAGTCTTGGGGCACCATCTCAGAATCTGGCCGACCCTTTTGTCTTACATATCAACAGTATAAATCTATACAGTCATTTTAGTGGCTGATGATTCTGCAAGTGAATGAATGTGATGTAATGCCTGTAACCAATGTGTTATTGATGGATACTATCCTTGTTTCCAGTTTTTCACTGTTAAAAAATTCAGTAGTGAGGGGCGAACCTTACACAGGTATCTTTGTGGTTTCAGATTGTTTCCACAGGTGAGATTGCTAGAAGCGGGACTGCTAAAGCCAGAGGTACACTGACTTTAAACTTGGATACGTGTTTGCAAGGCTCCTCCTCCAGAGGCCGCACTGATCCACACTAACTCCAGCACCACCGTCTTCTCATTAGCCTTTACTTTTAAAGAAAAACAGTGTTTATATAAGTAAAGGCACTCAGGGATTAAAGCACTTACCCAGAGTCGCATAGCGAGTAAGTGGCAGATTAATCCAAAAGCACAAACTTATTCCAAGAGGAGGTAGCCCCGGTCCTGACTCCTGGCCACGGCTTCCCCCGTAGGGCGGCCTGTTCCTCTGCCATGTTCACCCCTTCTCAGACAAAACTGCTGACCCACTCTGTTAGGGTGCAGCTGACACCTTTCATTCAGAAAGGCCAGAATCCACCTGCAGATACACCAAATGTGCAAATACTGAGATGATCTTAACAGTGAGTTTGGTTCAAGTAATAGCCAGCCAGCAAAATAAACCAAAACAGCTCTTGAGAGGACTGTAAACTTCCCTAATTTAAAATTCCAGAAAACAAATTTCCTTTGAAGTAAATGATTAGAATTATTCTTTTAACTTCAAAGCAGAAAACAATAAAAAATAATAATAAGCTTGTTCCTTCACTAAAAGAACTAACCACAGGTGTAAGGAACCAGGGAAGGTAAATTAAGAAGTATTTAGTCTCCTTAAGTAACTACATACAGAATGATAAGAAATGGATTTTCTTTACCTTTATTTTTTTTTATCTTTATTGCACTCCTTTAACCAGTGACATATCTGATATATCTCATTATTCAGGTAATATTATTTAATGTTGACAAAAAGTATTTTGATACAGAATATTGTTGACCTAATTAGAACAGATCCAGTTCCTTATTTTTGATTATTTTGTTAAATACCTTCAACTGATATATTAAATCACAGTGACATATGAAGTTAAACAAAACTTTCTGTGAGCTGGACTGTTATGAGGGAGAAAGAGAATCAAAAGAAAATGCTCTTTAATTAGCAGATATGCTCATTTTATTTAGCCGAGATAATAAATTTTAAAATGCAAATATAAAATGGGAAATAAATGAGATATGCCTGGGTTTGTAAATCTCTAAAAGATTTTCTGGTTTTCCTAAGAAGCAGCAGCTTCTTTGATTCTTCTATAGGACTGAGATGCAAGAAAAAGAAAAAGCCTTCCAAAATTTAGTGTGGGCACCCTCCTCTCAAATCTTGAAAAGCTCTGCTCACATTTCTCCTGTGACTTAAGAAAATTCATTTGGCTAAATAAGGACCAGATCCTTGGGTTTAGGGTAGAGACAGATGTACTGAAATCAGTGGTAGAGAAGTCGATAAATGGTGAGGCTAATATGCAGGTACATCCTCTTCAGAATTCCGAAATGGCATTTGCTTTACAAATTCACAGTGTTACGCTTTAATACTCTCTTATAGCCATGTCCAAGAGAATGCAAAACACATATGTAAGTTTAAGTTTTCCAACAGCCACATTAGTAAAAAGCAAAAATAAAGAGGTGAAATTAATTTTATTAATATATTTTATTTACTCCATATATCTAAAATATCATTTCAACATGTGATCAATATAAAAATTAATGAGATATTTTGCATTTTTTGTACTAAGTCTTCAAAATCTGGTATGTGTTTTACACATGGAACGTATCTCAGTTGAGACTATCCACATTTTAAGTACCCAGGAGTCACACACGGCTAGTACTCAAGAATAAATAATGATAGTTAATAGTAGAGTCATAAACATGTTCTTTAATGAAGTGTAACAAATGTACCACACTAATGCATGGTGTTAATAATAGGGTGGTGTTTTAGTTTCTTAGGCTGCTTTAATCAAATTCCATGAAATGGGTTGGGTTAAACAAGGGGAATTTATTTACTCACAGTTTTGAGGCCGGGATTCTTGGTTCCTCTTGTCACATTGCAGCATACGCCTGTTTCTCCCTTCGCTTCCAGGTTTAGCTGGTCTCAGCTTCTTGCTTCCGTGGCTTCTCGCTGTGTCTGGATGTCATTCTATTATAAAGGACTCCAGTAAGAGGGTCGTAGCCCCTCCTGGTTGAGGTGGCCACACCTTGACTGACGTAGCCTCATGGAAGCTCCTGCTTACAATGGGTTCACACCCACAGGCGTGGGTTAGACTTAAGAACATGTTTTTTCTCAGGTATATACAACTTCAAACCACCACAGGTGTTATATGGGAACTCTATAATTTATGCATGATTATTCCATAAACCTACAACTTCTCCAGTTAAAATATCAATAATGAATACTGTATTGGATATCATAGGTCTCTATGTAATATTTTAAGGAGTCATCAACTCCAAAAGCACAACCATATTCGAAGAAGGGCTCCTTCCTTTTCCCCACACAAACAGTATTATCAAATCCCACTTTCTGAAGACAAGTCACTCCCTCAGTGTGAAACATCAAGCATGGCTGTGTCCAGCAAGATGCCCCTAGGGAAGGGAAAACTGCCAGTTCCGTGAGACCCTAAGGTGTGATCACCAGCACACACGGAGGTAGGAAATAGCTGGTTTGCTCTTAAATAAGGCCCTGATTCCACACGTTGAGAATCTGGCACACCACGGTTTTGAAAGGTGTGATCCATTTGTGCCAGTGTAACAAGATTAAAATCAGGCCAAAGCTGGTCTTCAGCTCAGTTACTGCAATGAGATGGAAGCTCTGGGACACGCGGGCAAGATACAGGCCAAGAGAGTTTTCCAGTCTCTTTATTCCAGAGAGAACTTATTACCCTCACGGCTTTTACCTGATGCATGAAAACAGAGAGCTCTATGCTCCTGGCCCTGCCAGGACCCCTGCGCTGGGAGTTCACCTGGTCTGAGGTTCAGGGACAGAATTTTGCCTTCAACCCACAGCCAAGTGCTATGGTCACTAGTTCAAAGAGAAGAGCTCCCTGATTCGTTTTACATATCCCTAGGGTGGGGGTGGGGGAATAATGCCAAAATGACATTCAGTTACAATTTCCGGACCTCATTTGAGCCAAGGTTCCGTGGCGACATCCAACAACGTCCTCACCTCAGGTAAAACACGAAGAGGCACGCTACTCTCCCTTCTCTAAACAGAATGTTAGACGTAATTTTTGGACAAGGATGGGCTTTTTAAAGCAAATTTTGTGAACAGAACATGTTCTTTTTCATAATCAGAATGTTTATAATTTATTTTTTGGGGAGGTATGTAGAAATCTTGCTCTAACTTGCTTATAAGTCATAGCTTGTTAATTTTATCTTCTTCCTAAGAAGTAACACAGTTATATGTGTCCCCAAGGTCTTCTATGACAGTCAGCCCTTGACTGTTCTTCTCAACTGGACCCACATGGGTCGGGTATTCATTAATGCATTAAATATCCTATTTCCTCTGTACTCGAGGAAAGATGAACATTCTTCACATAAAGATTTATTATTTAAAAAATAATAAAATGCAAACACTAGCCAAATAAGAAAAACACAGGAAAGAACATTTTCACCCCCGGTGTCTGGAGACCTCCATTTCTCAAACTCAGATTGGTCATCAACGTGTGCAATATTCTTGCCATGTTGTTTTTATTTTAACTCTAGAGATTCTCTCACATTAAATTTTCACAAAATGCTTCCATTTTAGTGTGATTAAATTGAGAGAGTCCCTTAACTGAAGTAGCCTCCAGTTTACTTCAGTTCAGGAAACATATTCCCAGTCCTCATAACATTTAACCCAAACATGAGTCACTCCTTCTTACAAGAGAGGTATAATTTCCTACAAGAGAAATGACAGTAATTTTAGTTGGTTTAACTAAATTAATATGCATAACTGTTGGTGAGTTTTCGTTTTTTCCTGTGTTTTTGTTTTGTTTTTTGGTCATGGGAAGCTTTTTGATTGCTGCATCCACTGGGCTTGAGCAGAAATTGCCAGCCACGTTGCAGCATTGTTTATGGATTCCCATGGTCCCTCCATCCTAGAGGAAGGAGGTAATTTTTTCATAAGTACAGTTCTACGTTATTGTGGTGGCTTTGTAACATTAATTTGAGTAGGCTGAACTGCATTTCCCGTGATTCCCTTCCGAGTGTTTCCGGTTCGGATGAGCCAGAATAAACATTTTGCAGAGATAAGGAAGATGAAGGTAAAGCAGCAACTATACTGTTTTTGTTTTTTTGTTTTTTTTTTAACATTTGCAAAATGATATATAAATATATATGCATATATGTGTATTTGCTTACAAAAATGTTATTTATATAAATATATACACATATATTTTAAGAGGTGCTTAGATTACCTAAAATATTACACGGAACCCACTGGGATTCCCATGTTGCCCACCTCCCACACCTCCCACCACATCCCACACAAACATCTCCCACAGTGTGGCCCACCAACCTCAATGAACTTACACATCCTGGAGCCTTGCCACCAACCATAGACCACAGTTCACACTGTAGACCACACTCTCTCCCACTCAGTTCTGAGTGGTGTGTGCTGATTTAAAATGGCCTACATCCATTGCCACAACAGTACTCAGGACAACCTCCAACTCCCAAAGAAGCCCCTGTATTTCAAGTGCTCATCCCCTCCCTACCCCAAAAGTGTCAAGTGGCTACTGGCTCCACCTCATTGTTATAATTTCTTGCATTGCAAGAAAATACCATATGTGAACAAGAGAATACCATCAAGTCCACTCTAGTCCATAGTTCTTCCCCCAATCCAGAGGCGACTGGGATGGTGATGTCCACTCCAACTCCAAGTGAGAGAGGGCTTATATCCCATGGATATGGTGGGTGGGATGATCCTGCCTGCAGATGCAGGCCCTCTCCATTCCCTGGGATGGCCATTTCCCATCGTTGTCTCCTCATCAGGTGACTTGGATGAGTCCATTGAGCTGTAGGGTAGGAGTTGCAGTTCCACCTAGATTTCCTTCACACCTGGCACATAGGTAGACGGGAGGCTCCAGTCTCTGGAAGTATACCTAAGAAACTCCAGCATCACATGTAGCTTTGAATAGAAGGGACTGGTGAACCATGTGCAGGGAGGACTTATTTGAGTCTAATTCTGTCACTCTCAGGAGCACAGATTCCAAAACAGAACCCACTGATAAGGCATCAGTCTCTGGGGCTATCCCCCCTTATATAGGCCCAGGGTGTCTCTGGAGCTCTCAGGAACCCCACTGAGTGGGGTGATAGGCACTTAGATGTTCTATGAGCTCCTACTGAGGTGTGCGTAAGAGTTACCTCTGGGATGACCTCCCAACTCTCTTTGAAGTCTCTTAGCCACTTGAACTCATTTGTCTTTACCATCTGTGGTCTATGGTTGGTGGCAAGGCTCCAGGATGTGTAAGTTCATTGAGGGTGGTGGGTCACACTGTGGGAGATGTTTGTGTGGGATGTGGTGGGAGGTGTGGGAGGTGGGCAACATGGGAATCCCAGTGGGTTCCGTGTAATATTTTAGGTAATCTAAGCACCTCTTAAAATATATGTATATATATATATATAAATAACATTTTTGTAAGCAAATACACATATATGCACATATATTTATATACCATTTTGCAAATGTTTGTATGTATTGTGAGAATTTTGATTTTTACCCATAATAAAAAAAAAAAAGAAAAAATAAATAAATAAATAAAGTCTCTTAGCCATATGAACTCATTTGTCTTTACCCTTTCCCCCTTTTGGTCAAGGTCTTTTTCCAGTGGCATTGCTAGTTGGTTCTTGGTAGTAATTCCTCAGTGCCAGGGAGGCTCATCCCCAGGAGTCAGGTCCCATGCTGAGTTTTGGCTTAGAGAGAGGCCACATATGAGCAACAAGGAGGCTCTCAGGAAGTAACACTCAGGCACCCTGTAATACTATGCTAAGTTTCAATTTCAAAAGTAAAGGTTCATAAGTACAGTCATCACAATCAAGGGCCCGTCAGTGGTACATCCTCCTTCAGTAGTCACTGCCCCTATACTCGAGATTCTTGTGGCAGAGTTCTCCTGGATGGGAATTCGATATTTCTTTGGTTATTGTGTGGGTCTCCACCCACTGTGCCAATGCCCCATGAACACCTGAACACATTCATATGCCTTACAGGTATGCTCAGGTGACCCTCCTCCCATGCATCCCCCATCTTTGACACCCCACACCAATGATCCTCCCCTGCCACAGTTGTAACCCTGCTGTGATCCAAAACTTCTTCAAAACTGAAGCCAATATAGTAACCAAATACAATTAATAGGAAAATAATATAATAATGATGGTTAAAAAGAATGAATAAAATATGAAAACTTTTTTTAAAGTTTGAAATATAAAAATATAAAATATAAAATTAAAAAAACTTTTGGGAGGCGGCTGTGGCTCGATCGGTGGGGCTCCCGTTTGCCATATGGGAGGCCCCGGGTTCGGTTCCCGGGGCCTCCTGGTGAGGGCAAGCCCGCCCGCGCGGCGTGGTTAGCTGACCCAGCGAGCACAAGCAGCAAGGGGGGGAGAAATGAATAAATAAATAAAATCTTAAAAAAAAAAAAAAAAAATTTTGACATGTCTTTCATCACTGTAAGATCTGTTGTCTTGTATGTACAGTGACATTTGCTTCCATTTATTCTCCCAATGTCTTTTTTTTTTTTTTTCATTTTGTCTTCAAAGAAGCTTTAGGTTACAGAAAAGTCACATACAGAATATAGGTGATTCCCAGATAACCAATGTCCTCTAGCTTTTCCCCTTTCCTCTATTAATAACATTTTACATGTGGATGGTGCATTTGTTACAATTGATGTACAAATATTGAAACATTGCTACTAACCATGATTAATGATTTACATTGTGGTTTACATTTTGGACAATACACTTTTATAGATTTTGATGAAGTTTGACATGGTCAAACTTCCTTGCAGGATCATATAGAACAATTCCATCACCCCCAAAAAATGTCCCATGTTCCATCTATTCTATTCCTCCCTCTCTCTCCCCTGAGGACCCAGCGCAACCACCAAGATTAACTCATTGCAGGACCAGATTTATAGTTACTTGCAACAACATTGAGGGCTTAGCATACTGGCCTGTCCTCCCCTATTAGGCACTACCTATGATCTCAAGAGACTCCCCACGCCTCCCCCGCCCCCACCTAGTTAGAGCTGGATTGGGCATCACCATTCCAGAATCCTCAGGATTGGGGAATGGACGATGGACTAGAGTCAACTGACAGTTGTTCTACTGTAGACTTGTGATCCTAGCAATGGAAGAACTTTTACCATGAATGTGGAGGCAGTGGCCACTGGAGGTTCTGAGAAGGAGAGGGAAAAATAGGTGTAATTTGGGGGCATTTGCAGGACTTGGGAATTATCCTGAATGTCATTGCAATGACAGATACAGGCCATTGTGTATCTTGTAATAACTTCCAAAAATGTGCAGGAGAGAGTGTTAACTACAATGTAAACTATAATCATTGCTTAGTGGCAATGCTCCAAGATGTGTTCATCAATTGTGACAAATGTACCACACTAATGAAGGATGTTGTTGATGCGGGAAAATGTGGGAGGGCTAGGGAGTGGGGCATATGGGAATCCCCTATATTTTTTGTGTAACATTTATGTAATGTTAAATAAAAATTTAAAAGTAGACTGAAAAAGAATCAGTTGACCATAAAGGTGAGGGTTTATTTCTGAACTCTCAATTCAAATCTATTGATGAATATGTCTATCCTCATGCCAATACCATGCTGTTTTGACCACTGTAGCTTTATAATACACTTTAAGGTCAGGAAGTGAATGTCCTCCCACATTGCTCTTTTTTAGTATGTTTTTTTGCTATTTGTGACACATTTCCTTTCCAAATAAATTTGGTAACTGCCTTTTCAAAAAAAGAGTCAATGGATAGAAGAATAAAATAAAAGTAAAAAACCCTAGAACTGTACAACACAAAGATTCTAACATAAACTATGGACTATAGTTAATAGTATAATTATATCATTTCATCAGTTGTAACAAAGGTACCACACTAGTGCAAAATGTTAATAATGGTGACAACTGTAAGTGTAAATGGTCAGAGGTATATGGGAGCTCTGTACTTTCCACATGATTTTTCTATAAACCTACAACTGTTCTAATAATAATAATAAAGAATTTTTTTTTTAAAGCATGGTCTAAAGAAGAAGCCAGTGTTGTAATTATATAAGCATTTGTTAAAATCTCAACAAGCTCCAAGACAGTGTCTGAAAGCTCTGTTTAGTAAAATAATACAGCTCTTAAGAACTTTATGGTGTTATCCACTGCAGAAGCCCAAGGCAGATAAGGACGTATCCATAACTTTTGGTCATAGCTTTTATCTAATGGAGTATACTCAGATTCACAAGAAGGCTCACAAAAATTTTTAAGAGAATTGTATTGGTAGAAACACCACAGCCTGGACTAAAAGAGACAGAGATAGTGCAAAATGAAAATAGGCCTTTGGACCTCCAAACTTCTATAGTCAGGAAGCAAGCAGAGAAAATCATTCAACTGAAAATAATGGCTACCTTTCATAGAAAAGGGTGATTCAGAAGGTAGAACCAAGAGTCTAGAGGATAAAGACAAGATCCATGGAGAATTATTCCTGAGGAGTGGTACTGAATTCTGACCAAGGAATTCCCAACGTGTGCTTTGCATGATTTCAGAACTGCTATGGGCCAGGGACCAGTGTTCCCCCCGTTTTTAATGGGAGTGTTTATAGGAGTTATGCTATGCCTGTTCCACCATTGTCTATTGGTGAGTGGGAGGTAGATGAGCTGAGTCTTTAGTTCACAGGTATTCAAATTAAAAGGAACTGTACTTGAGAAACTACAGATCCAATGAGCTTCATTTGCATCTGGTCCTGGTTCGGATGATGAAATCCTGGATTTCAAGCTGATGCTGTAATGGGATAAGACTTTGGGGGACAGAGGGAAGGTAAGTATATTTTACCTGTGGGAGAAATATGATTCTTTGGGGCCATAAGGAAGACTGTAATAGTCAGCCTCCACTATAACTCCCAGTGATCCTTGCCTCTGTTATTCATCCCCTTGAACATTGAATAGTGCTGGCTTGTGTAACAAATAGGTTATTGTGGAAATGATGGAGTGTGTCTTATGAGGCTACATCATAATAGACATTACAGCTTCTGCCTTCCTGTCTTGAATAATTTGCTCTGGCAGAAGATAGCTGCCGTATCATGAAGACACTCAAGGAGTTCAGTGAAAAAGATCACATGGCGAGGAACTGAGGAATCCTGTCAAAAACTGTCATCACTTTGCCACCCATGTGACTGAGCCATCTTGGAAATAGATCCTCCAACCCTTGTCAGGCCTTCAGATGAATGCAATTCCGCCCAACATCATGACTGCAACTTCATGAGATACTCCACACCAAAACTAACCACATAAGCCTCCCTTAAATTCCTGATCTACAGAAACTGTTGAGGTAATTAATGTTTATTGTTGTCTTAAGTTGCTAAGTTTTATGTATATATGTGTATACTTATATACATACACATGTATGCATACACACAATTTTTTTCTAGTTCCCAATCCTCCTTACTCTGAACTTAAATTAATGTTGTACTGGTGCTGCTACTGATCATTAATATAGGCACAAATTACCTCCTATACCATAGAACACAGTGTTCCAAGATCTACTGAATGTAAAGTCATAAGTTTCCTTGGGGAATCAAATTTATTTCATTGCTATTTATGCCATCCCTTGTGTATATGAGCTTCTCCATCACAGTTATGATTTTCCTGGCATCTGGATGAGATGTTACATCTTCCAAAATAATTTTGCTAAAATTATTAAGCAAAAATCTCACCTCAGTCCTCAAATCAGCCCCAAGCCCAAATCCCTAATTTTAAGGCAAATGGAGGTAGTGAAGGAAGATTTAAGAGAGAGCCTGGAAGAGAGCTGAGATATGGACCCTGACAATTTTAATTGTAAGAAGACAGAAGAAAGAGTAAATTGGAGAGGCTTATAAAAGTGAAATAAGCCTTCCATTTAAATTATTCAAGAGTTTTCAACAGTAACCAAAACAGTCTAGCAGAACATCATATAAATGAATGGCTTGTTTATTTTTTTAATCATAGTCATAGAGTAGTTGACTTACAAATTTATTTACTTTCCCCACATTTCAATCAGGGGATTGTTTCTCACTGCAATCAATAGTAATATGTTTCTCCAAAGAAAAACAGAAAGAAAGAAGGGGAAATAGAGAGAAAGAAAGAGAAGTAGAGGGAGAGAGAATACACAGGAGATGATTAGATTGCCCCTTGTCACTCAATCCTCATTTTTGACCAGTGAGAATAACTTTCCCCCATGCTTAAAACATTAGAAAGCTGGAGCTTCATTCAT